>ML105238.1:255538-400504 GCA_003697995.1 Taxidea taxus jeffersonii | reverse complement strand
ATAACATCTTAGTGTAACGCATGCTGCAGTTTCGTTTACCATTGGGGGAAAAATGCTGTTGATTAAACTCTGGTAAGTGCTTATTTATGATTTCTTTAATATGTTTCATGCTTCAAGATATGTCAAAATGTAAGAAAGCTTACATATTGAATCATTAAAATATAGCTCATTTAATTCTAACAGCAACCCCATTATTATTATTACCATTTTACAGATAGGGAAACTGAGGCATATAGCGGTTACATAATTTGCTTGAATTCACACAGGTAGTAATTAATAAAGTTGGAATATAACCAACATGACATAGTTTCAAAAACTACAAGGTTGGGGCACCTGGGTGGCTCAGGGGGTTAAGCCTCTGCCTTCGGCTCAGGTCATGATCTCAGGGTCCTGGGATCGAGTCCCGCATCGGGCTCTCTACTTGGCAGGGAGCCTGCTTTCTCCTCTCTCTCTCTCTGCCTGCCTTTCTGCCTACTTGTGCTCTCTCTCTCTCTCTCTCTCTGTCAAATAAATAAATAAACAAAATCTTAAAACAAAACAAAACAAAAAAAACTACAAGGTTAACTACTCTAAGATACTCTAAGATTTAAGTCAAAAAATTCATAGGCTATTTGGCTTTCAAGGACCATAGAGATTATATATATTCATACTACTGAAGTATAACTTGGTGACAAGAAAGATGGAGTAGCTTGTGGTAGGTCACAGAGCTAGCTGGTGATAGCACTAGAATGAGATCCAGGTTTTCTGGATCCTGGAGTGATCTAATGACTACCTCCAAGCTGCATAAAAAATGTCCAAGCAAATGGTAGAAAAATAGTTCATATTTGAAATTTTTCTTAAATTAGCTTTTAAATAAGGTGTGGAATTTAAATGGACTATCATATTTAAATGTTCTCTTCCTGGCAGGCCTTCTGTCATTGGACACACAAAGTGCCTTGATGGTTAAAATAGAAGCATAGGAATGAATAAGTGCACTTGTTTTCATGTCATAAATGCATATTACCTTTACTAAGCATCTTTGATCTATAAATTTTATTGTCATTTCCCTTCTATTATGTTCAGTTCCCTTTACCCATGAAATAGCATAGAATGCAAGCGGTTAGAGCTTTGAGTGTCTTATATTCTGTAATCTGTAGGAAAATGTCTCATAGTTATTGGAATTCACACAAGACTGCATCTCAGTATGAGTAGCTGTTCCCTGTCACTGTTTTTGATGCTTGAGCTGAAGTATTTTTACAAAATGGTAGAGTGTTCAGTGTATGAATTCTTGAGATAAGACTTTTCCCTTGTAGCAATGAAATCCGAAAATCAATGTCAGATGGAAATCTTAACTCTAAGAGTTAGGGAGATTGGTGGAAGAGTTTTAAAATAAGTATGAATTTTAGCCGCCAGACTTTGGAAATGTGGCAGTTATCGCAAGTGTGAAATTCATGGGTGCAGATGGTTGATCAAGATATCCAAGGATGGACTACTACTATAAATCTCCCGACCAAAACTGGGAAAACAATTTTGATAAGGGAAATATATCTGACCTTTTACATAAATTTGTAACACAGGTTTTGCTGGATTCAGAGATACACAGAAGTTAAATTATCATTGGAATTTCATGAACATTCCAATTGTGTCATTTGATGGAAATATTTAATAGAATAAAAATGTGTCAAATGGAGAGTGAGAGGAGCATGTGGGAAGAAAATAGAACTAAAATGTATTAGAGTGTTACTATTTTTATATGTCTTCCACTTCATACTCATAACCTCATTTAGGACAGTAGTCTTCTGGGTAAGCATAATTTTCTCACATTAAAGATGAAGTTACAGGTACACCTTGAGCTTGAATTCACTGAACCAAGGACACACTGAGAGCAAGGAGAACAAAGATTCTCCATGTTTGTAACTACAGTTTAGAACCCTCCTGTTTAAATTAATAATACCAAATGGAGTAACAGCAAAATGGTAACATTATCTGTTACATTCTATGAAAAAGATGTAAAGACAAAGGCCTTTTGCTTTTGTCTTACTTGATCTTGGTCTTTTCTTTCCTTTTCTTTTCTCTTTCCTTTTCTATACCTATCACAGATTAACCTTAACTAACAGTTTGGATCTAAATAAATAGAATTTAACATATGTATATTACACTACATATTTACATTTTCCTGTTTTTGGTGTTTTATACAGTTGTGTGACCAAAACATGTATAACTTCCAATGAAATAAACATGTTCAGTCCTTAGAATAGGTATTACAGTTGATATCAGCTTTTAAGTTAAAATAATAGGCAAATCATTTAACAATAAGTCTTTATGCATTACAATATTTGGGAGTAATACAGGTAATTTAAATTAATAGATTTTCACTAATAATAATGAATTAATTCACAAGCCAGTTTATTTTCATTTCCTTTCCTCATAAGAAGAACCTTTTCTAAAACTCCAAAGGTAAAAATATTTAAAATACACACACAGGCACAAACACATACTATATACATCCATACATATATATTTGGGGAATAATTCCTAATATGTCAAAATATTTAAATCCTCAGTAACATAAAGGATTACCCTCCAAAATGAAATGTTAACAAACATGATAAAAGCTATGTTACACCTCAGTCACTTACTGTGAAACTTTGCATATATTATAATCAGTAGAGACAGTATTCTAGATGACAGACTGGCTTAACTAGATAAGGATTTATTCCTCTTTCATCCTTTATCATAAATGAGCCAAATCTGCACTTTGGCAAAATAACAACAACAACAACAACAACAAATACGTATCATTTAACAGATTTATTAGAGTTAAGTTCTCACATGTCCACCTAGGAGAAGTCAAAGATCTTACAGACCATTTTATGTAAGATTGCAAACAGTTTCTAACAAATCCCAGGACAATTCTGATTACCATTATAAATAGTATTTAATGACAGGTTGAAAATTTTCCTTTATATGTGTTTGTTATATGTAACTTATATATAGATGAATTTCCCCTAAATCTTTAAATTTTTAACCACTTATTAACTACCAAATAAGTATATATAAATTTGAAATTGAATTACTAAAAACTCATTTATAGTACAGTAGTACATAGACACTACATACATCCACGTCTAATGCCTATATATAATATTTTCTAGAAACATGAATATTGTTTTATTTCATACCATTGAACTTATGTTAGAAAATTGTAGGAGGTATTCATAATATAGGAAAATATAAAAATACACCCTTTTGACCAACTCTGTACTACAATCTCTGCCTTCTGATGTGGTTTGATTTAATTTTTAAAATGGAATCATTCCCTAAACCAGATAAACAGGGATTGGGTGCTAGACATTCCTTCCTTTGTTTCTTTCCCATAAATATGATGTTGAGACTGTTCTTTGGAGGGAAAACAAATTATCTGTCTTCCCTTTGTTGACCTTTTCCATAATTATGCTGAAGCCAATCTATAAGTCACACATTAACAATCCCTGTCTGCCTGACTGCCTTCCACAAATATTCATCTGGCAAATATATCAGAAATGCTGTTATGTGATATGCTAAGTACATTAGGCTGAGCAGGTACACATGCTTCTTTGTGTCTCAGATATTATAGGGGATACATTCTTAATACTAAGTTACCATAAAGTGCAAAAGTGCTACAATATGTTCAAGATTCAAGAGCACATAACAGAAGCCAATTTAACCTATTAGAGGAAAAACACAATAATGTTAATGCAAGTCTGGGAGAAGTCTACCAGGTGAATGATCAGGAGTGGTGTGATCACTGTGATCATGGACAGATGAGGATGTTTCTCCAGAAGATTGCATGTGTGAAGGCTGGGTGTTGGGAGAGGTCATCACAGGTTTAAGAAAAGCTCCACTGGTTATTTCTTGTCAATTCAGAGCTCTTCCCTGGCTCTATTTTCAAGATCTCATGCTGCTTCAAAATACAGAATGACAATACCTATCAAACTTGGCATTCTTAGTTAATGTGATATCTACATACGCTTTTAATTATTAAGAACAATGACTATGTAATGTTTCTCAGTTTGTGTTCAGTATTGTTGGTTTAAAAACTTTCAGACACTTAATTGTGAACTCAGATATGCATATTTATAGATGCATTCTTCCAGATTTAGATTTTAAATGAATCTTATATATTATATATATTGTATGAATATATGTAATAGATATGGTTTTAAGTTTGCATCCGTATGTGAATGTGCAAATCTGATTTTATTTATAATAGTTGATAGCCCCCTATTATTAAAGAAAGTGCATGTTAGTGTTTTTCAGAGGCTAAATAAATATAATTGATCATTTGGGAATTGCTCCATTGGAAATTCATGGAGACGTTTTCAGTTTGATTCCATGTATGTAATCCAGCAACAGCTGTAAATCAGGTATTGGATTTTCCACTAGTTTAAGATTTGTTTTCAATTACTTAACTCTGTATAGAGGATGGCCATCACCCTCTTTTACTTTTTATTACACATGTTTTGCCAATTTCTTCTTTACCATAGAACAAGCGGCCTTGGGTTTATTCATAGAAGAACTACATTTGACAGATTTGCTGATGGTGTCAGTGCTGGTTGCACGCTTGATGGACAGCACCAAACCTTGCTGTGGCCCAGCTCCTTCTAATTAGTTGTTTGAAGCCACTCTGTGTGCCACAGGCATAGGCTTACCAGTCAAAGACATCTTTGCCATTCCAAATGACAGGTGTGATGCAGCTGTTTGTGGAATGAAGTGTACAAAGACAGAGGAGAAGGCCTTTCAAACAAGTGACAACCATAGTACTGTTCACTGAAAGATCCTGAAAATATAACAAAATAACCAAAAGGTAGAATATGAAAAGGTACAAATCAATATTTGTTACATCAGCATGGAAAACCTACATGAAATGACAATGAGTAATATCAGACTGTGTGAATGAGAGAAAAATATACCTGTCTCACAGTACTTTTTAAATCAACTGAAGTTGTATGTTGTGATCAATACAGGCCAGCCATTTGCTAATGGAATTAACATAGATGTGTAGAGTTTTCAGAAGGCTCTGCATATATCCATGAATGCTAATAGGGAAGCCTGCTGGAAAGTCTCGTATTTGAAGTCCTATAGAATACATGGCCATAAATAATTTATTGGAACACTAGATATCTCAGGATATTGAAGAGGAGTAAAGGTAATACAAATACATGTGAGAAGAATATAGGAGTGGAAAATATAGAAAAATGGAAAATGTTAACATTTTTTTAGAAAATTGAAATATTGAGGGGCGCCTGGGTGGCTCGGTGGGATAAGCCTCTGCCTTATGCTTGGGTCATGATCTCCAGGTCCTGGGAGCGAGCCCCTCATCGGGTTCTCTGCTCAGCAGGGAGCCTGCTTCCTTCTTTCTCTGCCTGCCTCTCTACCTACTTGTGATCTCTCTCTCTGTGTCAAATAAATAAATAAATCTTAAAAACTCATCTGACATTCTTAAAAAAAATTGAAATATTTAAATAATAATAAAATTTTCTTCTACTCTGTAATAATTGTGAACTATGATATTTCTTTTTAACTACCAGTGAAAGGATTTGGAAATTGAATAAGAAGTCAAAAGATTTATTGTTAGAAGTACACATTGACAAATTAAATATTTTTCACAAAAGCATTTCATGTATAAAATCCTCATTCTGATTTCCAAATATTCACCAAGAATCAATGTTTTTATACATGATATTTAATATTTTATAAAACAATTTTAATTGTACATATACATTATAGGATTTATAAATATGTTTTAAATTATTATGTAAGCTACAGAAATTCTGATAATAAGTTACTTCAAACTTGAAATGGATTTTTGGATGTTTGCACTGGTTTTATGTATTTATGTAATACAAATATCATTATACTCTACAGACATATATAATAATTACTCCAGAGGGCACATGAGATGTCATTGGTTGTATCACTAAATTCTGGGAAGAGTGGAGGTAGAATTATAGCTAGTCTTCTTACCTGTTCTATAGTTCATAAAATTGTAGATATAGATGTAAGAATGTTTTACCTATTTAAAAGGCTTGATGTGGGACGCCTTGGTGGCTCAGTTGGTTGAGCGGCTGCCTTCAGCTCAGGTCATGATCCCATGGTCCTGGGATCGAGTCCCACATCGGGCTCCTTGCTCAGCAGGTAGCCTGCTTCTCCCTCTGTCTCTGCCTGCCTCTCTGTCTGCTTGTGCTCGCTCTCTCTCTCTCTCTCTAACTAATAAATAAATAAAATCTTAAAAAAAAAATAAAAGGCTTGATGCACACTTGTCTATGCCAGTTAAGAATACAAAAATGTTAGAGATAATATAAACTACATAATCCCAAGTTTGACTTGATTTTAGCTTTTATTTTAATTATATAATTCTGGGTTTAAAAATGCTAAAATTTCTGAAGTGGCAAAGAATCACTCTCATTGTTGAGGAATGGTTATCTAGATATCTAGATTTTTTTTTTTTTTTACCTTTAACTCCTTTGGAACTGCAACAAACAGTAGTGTATATTAGACTTTATGTGTATGTGTTGCATATATTAAATACAGATGAAATATTTAAAAAGAATAAATTAAGTAGATACCTTTTTTCTTCAATTTTTGAATTATTAGAAACCTAGATGGTTTGATACCTACAGCTTGTTATGTGTAAGAGAGATTCTGGAGTCAAGACCACAAGGAGGTCCATATTAAGCAAGTCAGGAATGGCGTCTGAAAGTGGCTCTTTGAAAATTTTCAAATTTTATGAAGTATCTAATAACTTTGATATGAAAGGTGGACTGAGGCAGAGAGAGTTTCATTAATGATCAGTAGATAGGTCATATAGATAAATGAGTAAGTCTTACAATCTGAGGGTTAGCACTAGCTTTTTCTTAATGGAATGGAAAAGAATAGAGTAGAATAAATTGTATAGAATTTAATAAATGGAACAGAATAGAATGAAGAAAAAAGAGGTTAAGAGAAATAAATAGAAGAGAATAAATAATATTAAGGTGCATGATATATGCAGTTGTTAAGAATTATTTTATTTTACTTCCCATGTGTATTTTTGTGTATATTTGAGTGTTTATACTATATTTCTATGTAAAATGAATTGCTTATAGTGGGTCAAGATCGAAAGTTTGAAAGCCATTGATAAAAAACAGCTCACACTTACCTACTGCTTACCATTTATCAGTAACTTCAAAAACACTCATATCAAAAACACATATTAATGGAATTAACTTCTCAGTTATCTTCTATGACTGGTTATAGTTGAATAAAGGAAGATATAGGAGACAAGTGCCTTGTGCAGTCACATAGCAGACGAGGGGCTGTGACAGAATTCAAATCCAGAAAGTCTAGATCTGTGGGTTGTGCTCTTGGTGGCTACACTAATGCTTCTGACAAAGCTGGTGGCAGATCTAGGGCTTGAGATCAGCCTCCTGACTCTCAGTATTGTAGAAGTCTCTTTCACTTCACAGTGACCTCTCCTGTTAGCCAAAGTCCACTCTTAGAGTAGAATTTACAGATGTGTCTCTCATGGATAATTAGGCCTTGTAAAGAGGGTGTCTAAACTGGAAGGGTTTAAGACATTCTCCCCCCAGTAATTTCTCTTGGTGATTTACAGTAAGTTTAAACTTAACTTTAACTTAACGTTAATGTAACATTAACTTAACATTAACTTAAAGTTAACTTAACGTTAACATTAACTTAACGTTAACTTTAACTTTACTAAACTTTCAGTTAAGTTAAACTCTAACTTGACTAACTTGCATAGTCAAGTTAAAAGTAAATGAATCTATTTTCAATTGTTCAATCTAGTCCTTGGTAAACTAACTTGACTATAAAATCATATTGAAAAAACATCTATTCATACTATTTTCCATATAACTCATTTTGATAAATAATAGCCATGACCATGAATGATATTATATGCTAAAACTGATTTAATGATGTTAAAGTCAAGATTGTTTAAATTTAAGTAAAACCTCTATTTATGAACAAGACAAACATCAGAAAATAAAACAAAAAGGGCAAATAAGCATTCATTCAAAAAGCAGAAGCCCCAATTCTCACTGTTTTTGACATTGTTACCCATTCAAATGTGTCTGTTCTTGTTTTTTGTTGTTGTTGTTGTTTTAAGGAGATGTACATGTCTTATCACGAATATGTCTTTTTTTCCAGTTTTGTTAAGCATTTTTAAAAAGTAAGATCAAAATTAAATGAATTTTCTAGTTTTTATCTACTTTACAAAATAATAAGTCCCAAACACAGTGATATGTTTTAATTATTGCACAAACACTGTTATACCGTGAAAAATGACAGAAATAGAGCTATGTTTTGGGTGGCAGCCAACTCTAGCTTCTTTGTTGGGTAATTTACAGAAGTTTGCATTTTGCATACAATGGACATTTCCTGAATCTGGACATATAACAAATAGCTAAAAATTTTATATTGGTCAAGTATTGCTCATATATATGGAATGTAAGTTGTTTCAAATTGGCCATGAACATTAAAGAACTAGCCAATTAAATTTATAGAGTAATATGAGAATAGAGGGAAAGTCATTAATTACTTACCACTTTCTTACATATTTTAATTCTTGAGTATGTCACTCACATGTTTGCATCTTAAAATTGGAATGAAAGTGAGGAGACTGCTACTACATTCAAACATTTTTTTAGGAATCTGTTCTCTAGTTGCAGAAGATGGAAATTGCTTGATGCCCAGGAGTCAGAATCTCCAAATAATTCCACTCACTGTCAGTTAAAGATGAAAAAAGCAGCCAAAACTAACGAACTAACCAACAAAATCCCATAACATATGTAGGTTTGATAATGAATTTACGATAATGAAGTTCATGTATTTAAAATACATAAATATGTGAGGTTAGCCCACATCTAACAGTAGGAATTTTCTTTAAAAATATACTTTTAGGGAAGAGGTTATACTCTTCAAATTAGATCTTCTATATAATAATCCTATTCTTTTGGTGTATTGTTATTCCCATGTTTTTGGCCAGAAGGCCAAGCAGTTTTAAAATGTACTTTCTGGCTGAATTATCTCAATTTTGACTTGAATGGATAATTAGGACATGATATCTGTTTAGAACAAATGAACAGTATAAAATGTCAACAAATTTCATATTGATATTTAATTTTAAGCAATTTGTAGATATTCATTTTACCAAAATTTTATAAAAGATTTGATATTGTTTTTAGGGAGGTGGCTGATATTTTATTTACATATCACATTATTATATGAGAAGTTTTCCAGTAGAAACCATGGAAAACCTCCACCCAGCCTGGAAAGGAAAAGCAAGGACCTTTTGGGTGAATCTAATCTTGATTGGAAATGTATCTAGAAAACACAATACTTACTATATTAAGACAAATATTGATACAATAAGGAGAGTGGAATTTAAATTTAATGTATGAATTGAGAACAGATCAGTTGTGGTAGTATACAATGTAACAGTATGCAGCAGTGAAAAGAAGAAGCCATGGATACTGCAATAACATGGATGAATATCATGCTAAGTGAAAGGAAAAACAGATATAAAGAAGTTACATATTATATGATTTAGTTTCTGTGACACTTTGGAAAAGGTAAAGCTTTAGAGACAGAACTTAGATCAGTAGTTACCAGGAGTTGGCACTTGAGGGACTCAGAAGAAGTGCTTAGAGTGATGAAGATGTTCTGTAATTTGACTATAGTTGTTAAATTACAAGTTGTAGTTGTTAAATTACAAGTTGTAGTTGTTAAATAGGCAAAGGAGTTTATTCAGGACTATGGTTAGGAGAGAAATGAACTCCTTTGAAATCAATGCAAGAGAGTTTTTAAGCACTGGGATGAGTTAGTGGGAAGAGATTGGAGGATGTTAAGAAGGAGAGTGGTTAAAAAGAAGGAGAAGGAGAAGGCGAAGGAGAAGAAAAAAAAAGGGAGATTGGTTAGTGTGGATAGGCTAGCTGTGATTAGGTAAGTTAGGCTCCTCCCCTCCACAGAGCAGAGGAGATGCAGAGACTATTTTTCTTGATGTGTGCATTTCTAAGGGATAACTACTAGGAGAAAGACATTCCTGAAGTGTGAAACTGGCAAGAGCTGGGAAGAGTTACATCTCAAAAGGGCAGAGACAATTTACAATTGCAAGGGTTTTTTTGTTTGTTTGTTTGTTTGTTTTTAAGTAAGTGCTCTAGGAAAAGGGAGGCCAGTGACCTAGAGTCAGGAAGAAGCCTGCCTCAAATTGAGTCAAGCTGAGGGGAGCATTAAGGGTATTTTAGGTTCCCAGTTCTAAGTGGGTAGCTTTCACTGTATGCAAATTATTCCACGGTACTCTAAAAAAACCTGATCAAAAACAAATGCAGCTAAGAAAAATATCCTCATTGGTATAGACTGAGAGCAGTAGAATCATGATGCCACGGAGAAAGGAAAAAAGGTGAGATTATAACCCCACAGGGAATAAGTATATGGAACACCTAACATCTTTTGTTAGTGATATGATAACTCATAAAACCTAAAATATACACCAGACAGCAGGTCTCTGATGAGAAATACAAAATAGAGACCCTAGCTGCTATAGATAAATTATGTTTGTATATCTTTCTGTTTACTGAATTGTTAAGAAAAGCAAGAAGCCCTTACCCAGAGGAGCATATTTGATTAAAATCAATACACTTAAATATATCCACATGCTATGCCACACTCACTATTTCAACTTCAAAGAACTGAAGCAACTGTACTATTCTTTCCACAACAACTGATGTACATAGTGATGGTGAAAAGCATCTCAGCAGGAGTGAACTTTGCTTTTTGTCATGTGCCTCTTTCTCAGAATGCAATAGTCTAGTGGCAGAAAAAGAAGAGAGTTTCTATATGTTGACTCCTATACTGCTGAATGCTTTATTTTATTCCAAACCAGAGTGTCTACTCTCCCTAAGGTGGCAATTGGAGGGTAAAGTTCTTGTTTTCACATAGGCGACAAAGGGCTGGGGGCACAGGGGCCAGGATCTCCAGAGGACAGCTTGTTAACAGGAACCACAAGCCCCTCTCTCTCCACCCTTTAGTCACTTCACTGAAAATACAAAAGGCTCATTTAGCAGCACCCCTTAGGCATATGCTTCACAGACCCAGTCAACACAAATATTTCCTTCCTCAGGGTCCCTCGTGACCTTGAGAAGTGTAACAGAGGACTTAGAGGATGGACTGACAGAAGTTTCGTGATAAACCAAAAAAATTGTTCTGCTGCATGATGAAGAGAAATAAAAGGGAGAGAGCTAGATATATGTTTAGTTTAAATAAGGCTCGATAAATTCTGTAATGCTTTTGTGCATCGTTGGCCCTAGATCAGAGGTACTCAGCCTGCACTGCACAGTAATCAGGACTTTCTCAGTAAACCTCAGCCTATTACGGTTCTTACCACATTTACTTTCTCAATATGATAGTACTTTACAGCTATCTACTCGATTATGGCCAGAGTTCCTAGCAGTTATTGGTAACCATACCATAGACTTTATATCTCAACCAGCACAGGCAGGAGGAAGGCAGTCAGCACAGTGAATTTCCCAACCTGGTTCTATCTTCCTGAAACGTGAAGATGATGACTCAGTTCTACAATTGAGCTTGTGATTCTCACTGTGGTGAAACTTCTTAGTCATTTTTATTTTTAGCTCTTTGGCACAATTATAGAAAATTATTGTAAGAAAATCACAGCTTCCATAAGGAGGAGTCCTGACTGCTTTTTAGGGGTTTTAAATGTTGGGAAAACTCATAAACCCTGTGCAATGCATTTCTTGGTGGGGAAATTTGTTTACTAAAAGAATGAAGCAAGATTACAAGACAGTTTCAATTTATCTTTTCCATTCTCTACCCTCTCTTTTTGAACCCTGCTTTGTATTTCCTTTGCCAGGGCTGCTATCAAAAATCCAAAGTCTTCTAAGGCTTACCTTTCTTCAAAAATCACCTCTCTAAGATTCAAGGGTCCATTCCCTGCGTGTGCAGCATAACTAAGTTGTGTGACCATGTAGTTGATGAGAATGACAATTTTGAGTAACTACTCTTGCACTTCCCTCTCACTGAGATGCAACTGAGTAAAATGAATTAGTTTAATATAAAGCCAGAGGTGTTTGCAAAAGCTAAATTCAGTAAGACCATGTCATAGTGATTTGATACGTCAGAGTGACTTCAGTACCACAAAATATGGGGCCAAAATTTTGGATTGCCACCTATACACCTTAATGTATGGTTATTATCCATGTTATGTAAGCACTCACTCTTTTACTAAAAGCAATATTTTAGGTCTGGAACAATATAATTTTTGATATTCTTATTATATAAAACAATGACAGATTTTACAATTTGGGTTTTTAGTAGATTTTAGTTATGTGGGTATGCTTTTACTTCTAAGCCAGTGTCTAGTACGCTTCAAATACCAGAGGTGATGTGAAATAATGATATGGATGGAAGATCTAGGTAAGATTTTATAATACAGCTGTTACTTAATGGTCACTTCTGATGGTTTGTTAGTGATTAGTATATTGGTATTACTGTTACTAGTACTAAAGTAGATAGGTAGCTAGTACTAAGAGTACTCTTAATGATTTTCTATTATTATGAATGCAAGCTATTTATGAGGGCACTCTACAGTTACAAATTAGTGCATTCCTTATTTGAAAGTTTCAAATGCTTTTATTAACATCTCCCTTTTATACAAATATTTTCATGCTTCCTTTTCTACTTTATGCTTGCTAAAAAGTGTCTGCTGTAGAAAATAGGACGTAGCATTTTCTTTTTTCCTTGGCAGAATGCATATCTTCGTTTTTAATGCATGAGCAGGGGTTTGGTTCATTAAGCTCAGTGGCACCGACAGTAAACTAAAGAGGAATGAAAGGAAAAGGAACTGAAATACCGTCGTCCCACTAATGATACTGAAACTACTCAGCTTTATTGGGAGACTGCCCAGACATCCACTAATAGAAAGCATGGTCCAGGATGTGAACTTGGTGCTAGAGTGCCAAAACCACAAATCTAGAGGAAAAAAAATTTATTGCCTAGAAGAATGTCTGGAATAATTTAAGGAATTATCCAAAATTATGGTGTGTATATGTTACTACATTTGTTAGTGGGTGGGTTAAAATGAGAGAGAGGATGCACACACAATAGGATAGAAGAAAAGAATGGAAGTGGGGGAATATCCAATTATCTCAAGACTATATTGAATGAGAATAGCAGTTGTATCACAAGGATATATGTATCTCAGGGTGTTTGAATTGGAGAATATTCAGATAACTTGGCATCACTTTTCAACTTGAATGTAGCTTCAGAATGTTAAATAATTTCTAGATAAATGCATGTTTCTTAAGAAGGAACTAGAATGCATGGCTCTTCACACATCCATACACTTTCATATCTCAGTATTTACTAACACGGTTATAATAATTAACTATGATTTCTTTTATAAATGAATATTATTGTTCTCAGTTCACCCCTACGCATGAGGAAGTATTCAGAAATGTGCCCTTTGAAATGAGGGAAGAAAACAGATTCTCTGTTCAAATTGGGCTTATGCCCAGTGCGAACAGAGAATCACTCAGCTGGGGATGGCAGCTTTCGTGGCCTCTGGCTAACACTAAACCCTCAGTGGCTTTTCACAGCCACTTAAAATCAAGTCCCAGGAGGCTCCAAGTGGAAGCTGCAGCTGTGGACACTGGGGAATCACCTTTGTGGCCCTCAACACATGCTCACAGGTCCCTTTCTGATTTTAGTCCTATGTATGTTTTGTGCAGAAGGTTGGAGGGCAGGTAGAGAAGGGACATTCCTCTCACCCAGTTTTCCCCTCCTCTTTGATAAGCCCTCAGAGAGAGATAAACCTTTTGGACATTGCTCAGGTATGCTCTGAAAAACACAGATCAGAGATTGGGCTCAATGACATCTTTGCCCTTCAAAAAGCACAGAACTAAAACACAGAAATCCCTTTTTTAATGTTCCGCCAAAGGCAAATGAGTCAACAGAACAGAGACAGTAAGAAGGCCAGGGTTGATAATTGTACCTGAGTTCATGCTGAACATTTAAACGTGGTAGGGAAATCAATCCATAGTTAAAGCTTTTCCTGCTGGAGGACTTCACTGAGAAGCAAATGGTATGTTTTACAATACCAAGAGGATCCCTCCTATAGGGGAAGGACATGGAACATATGGAAGAAATGGAAAAAGTCCAGCAGGATGTCCTTAAATAGAAATGAGTTTTTAGATAAAGAAAAGACTTTCATGAAAAAGAAATAACAGCTCTTTCTGGGTCCAAGGTATTCATAACCCAGCAGAAGTCTCCATTTACTATCACAGACTCTAACAAGTTAAGTTATTACAATTCCTCCCATTTGCTTCCATTTTTATTCCTATACTCTTTGAAGTAACAAAAGATAAATTAAGTATTCTAACCAACCAGGGACTAAAAGGCCTTGATAAAACTAAAAACGTCATAGAGCTCAGTAACATCAATGGGTGAACTGGAATATTGGCTGGTTTGACAGTATAAAAACACAATCCTGATTTTACTTGACCCCTCTCTCTCTCACCAGTTTAACTCCATTAATGTTGAGCCCAGGAACTTCATATTTTTTTAAAGATTTTATTTATTTGTTTGATAGAGATCACAAGTAGGCAGAGAAGCAGGGAGAGAGAGAGGGAGAAGCAGACTCCCTGCTGAGCAGAGAGCCCAACGTGGGGCTCGATTCCAGGACCTTGGGATCATGACCTGAGCTGAAGGCAGAGGCCCTAACCCACTGAGCCACCCAGGCACCCCAGGAACTTCATATTTTTAAAAGCTATCCAATAAAAGAAACATCTTGAACCTTAGTGAAAGCAAATTCTTTAAGACATCATAAGTTATTGTTCTATAAGACCATGGCTCAAATTTGAGTAAATGAATTTAATTCAGAATAGCCTGGCTAATTAAGTATGTTCTTTTAATATTCAGTTTAATATACATAGGTTAGTGTATATTGCTTATGTTCAGTACTTCGCTGTTTTCCTAGGCACTTCAGGGATAAACATTTTAGCGAGTTTTAAGTTCTACATCCAAATTTTCTAGAGTTGGGGACAGATCCTGCACACACATTAATAGTGCAGCCTTTGTTACTGTATGCTGTGATGGGGCTCATCAGCTGGAAGAAGGCTGGATGGTGAGAAAAGTTTAGGTTGACATATCAAAGAATGCCTCATGGAAGAAGTAGGGCTTAGGAGAGCATCAGAGAACAGTAACAGAGCTATCAGGAGATTAGAGTGCTAATCAGGAAAGAAAACTGTGAGTGTAGTGCAGTTTAGACAAATGAGACAGCAAAGTAAGGGGCACAGGATGGGAAATTTTAAGCTTCATCATGGTATAGAGAGTGCACTATAAGGAGGGGTACATTTTTACCCTTGATCCCAGCTGAGAGGCCAAAAATTGGTAGAAGAGATACAGTTTAATCAAATTTATTGCTGATACGAATGTGTAAACCAGAACTAATATTATGGCACTCAAGATTTAGTGAGACAGGCAACAATAGAGTTCAAAATTATAAATGTTTTTAAAATGTTTTTGAGAGGAACAGCACATAACCTGTCTTTTTCTTTTTTTTTTTTAATTCGCAAAGCTTCTAAAAAAGGAATTTTTTTCCTTTTTTTTAAGTTACTTTTTTTTTTAAAAGGATTTTATTTTATTTGACAGAGAGAGAGATCACAAGTAGGCAGAGAGGCAGGCAGAGAGAGAGGAGGGTGGAAGCAGGCTCCCTACTGAGCAGAGAAACCGATGTGGGATGTGGGACTCAATCCGAGGACCCTGAGATCATGACCTGAGCTGAAGGCAGAGGCTTAACACACTGAGCCACCCAGGCACCCCAGGAATTTCTTCCTTTTAGGCAGTAATGTTTTGGGAGGTAGGAAAGAAGGGGAAACAGAGAAGAAAAAGAAACATTTTTATTAATAACATTGATGTGGCATATACCCTTTATTTTAATCTCTTCTTCAAAGGCATCCCTTCTGTTTGATGACCTAAAAACATTGTAAACTTGATTAATCTACGAAAGTATTTATTTTATAGATGGTTTGGTCAACTATCAACATGATGTTACCTAATAAAAATATTATAATGAGGCAAAAGCCAGCTTAGCTTTGGGATTCTTTTCTTATGCTGTTTCTCCTTTTACCTTCTTCCCCCAAATGAGCATATCCACCACCCACCCACTTCCCAAAACACATCCATAGAAAATCAGCCTCATTCCTGAGATCCTTTCAGTATTACATGCATTTTAGATTGCCTGGTGAGTGCAGGGCATTACATCCACATAAATTAAGAATGAGGACAAGCATGAAATAAATAACAATGATGTGATGTCTACTCTGTTGTAGATGCTGTGAGAACACAAAGAAAGGAGCAATTAGATTCTGATAGAGGCCAAGTGAAAGAACAGTAGAGTGTGATAGTTAATATCTAATATCTACCTTCTGGGCTAAAGTCTTTGTTGGTGTAAGAGTGCTTTTTCCTGCTGCAGTCCTGGAAACCATACAGAAAAAGGGACCAGAAACTCATAGTAGTTTGGAATGCTGAGCCCCCTAGATGGAGAGCAGTGGCTCTGGAGAGTCCCACAGTCCTGTGATGAACTTTATAGGAATAAAAAATAAACTTGTTAAACTAAAAAAAAAAAAAAAAGGGTCTACTTTGAGTGCTGGTTAGGAGTTCAGTAGGTGAACAGTTAGGAGCAAAAGCCCTCCAGGTGGAGGGGACAGCAGACAGGAAAGGGGAGGGGACTGAGATGTATGCGTACAGTTCTGTTAATGGAGAAACTGGTCACATCTGCAGAGGCTGGACCAGTACTTCCCATACTATGTCCCAGGAGATGGGGAAAAAGCAAACAAACCAAAAAAACTTGGTATGAAAACAGCAAATACTTAAACCTCCAGATTTCTTTCCTAGAGGACTTCTTTATCTCTTTAGAATAAGCTAATATGTTTCATTACTCTTCCATAAGACATAGCCATTATTTTAGGAGGCATCTAATATGACTAGTGTTTTATGGTCTATAACTTGGGAAAGGCTGACTCAGTAAGTAAAATGTGCCTATTTTGTTAGAAGAAGGCAAATGAAAGTATTTAAGATTCACTGGATGCTTGAAACTGGGACATACTCTTTCAAACAAATACCCGCCCTGCCCTCCCCCCACACTAGTAGTGATTATACATCTGGCAGCATGTCTGTGGCTTCATAAGCATGAGAAAAAATGAGCAAAATAGGGTGTATGTCTCTAAGTAGCTGACAGTGTGTTCAAGTTCTACAAAGGAGTGAAGATCATTTCCAACTGTTGGAACAGGTGAACACTCTTGAAGCAGGTGACATTTCAGCAGTGCCTTACAGCAGATTCAGATACACGTGAAGAGCATTCCAGGTGGAGGCAATAGCAGGAAGCAAAGTTCTGTCTTGAGCTCAGGGAAGAGTGAGGTACCCTGGCTCAACTAAATGTGTACAGCTTGTTTAGGGAAAAAAAAAAAAAAAGATGAGAAAAATGAGAAAAAAGAGTTTAATCTTATCTAGATACTAAAGGACACTGAATGTCATGATAAGGAGTTTGAAAGTCAATCTCTACACACTGTGAAGTTGTAAATTTGTGAACTCTGACATCATCATAAGAAAGAAACTGAGAACTTCATGGGGTCAGCATTATTTATCTTTAATTAAGATAGTGTGGGCAGATAGGACTTATGCACTCATATCTTTTTGAAGACAGTTTTGTTTCATGAGATTTATATATTTTTAAATCATGTCCTTTAACTGGACAGCTTTCCCATTAATTAGTGTCATAGTAAAAGAGTAGTTGCCATGGTCTTGTATTTAAAACAGTGAACAAATTACCATTGAGTAAGTGCTTTCTGGATATGTTTTGAGGGCATGCAAAATGAACAAATATTTATCAAGTGCTTCTCTGATTGAGGGGAGCCATATCTGCATATGTGACATTTTCTGAGGGCAATTATATTCTAAGTAATATGGAATTGAAATGTAAATGCCTGGTGGAGAACACAGAAAGAGGAATGCAGGTTTCTCTTTAGTGAGAGAAATGAAAATGGGGTGCAGCCTTGATAAATAAGGAAAATTTGGAGCGGTGGAGAGGAAGCATGAGGTTAATGTGGGAGGAGAAAGCATGAGCAAAACTGCACCATCAAGTCTTGTTGCTGCATGTGCCTGGCATTGAAGAGGAACAGGCAGGATTCTGAGATGGCAAATAAATATTGTTTGTGGAGTGGAAGTACACTAAGGATATATATGGCAAATTATGACAACCAAGAGTTTACTTTTAGATTTCTAAAAATGTTAACCAGAGTTTCTTTGTGGCACATGAGATAAATGTTAGTTTCAGAAATAATTATACTGCCACCAAGATAATTTCTTAGAAACCAGTGTTCCATGGAAACAGAAAACTACTTGTTTTTGAATTGGTGACTTGGCTTTCTAGATCAAATAGGCAATATAGCAGGAAAAGTGTAAATTTGCTTTTAAAAGTGGATTGTACTAAAAAAGGGGGGGATTATATGACATGCAGATTTAATAGCTTATGCATAAAAGCTACAACAAGTAAATTATTTTTAAAGGGTCATTAAGGTTACCTTAGATAAAGCTATAGAGCTAGCCTGCTTTACCCAATCCTAACAATAGTGAACTTGCCGTATTTCACATATGTGATGATTTCTCTTCCTTTTGTATTATTTCTGTGGTTGTGAGTTCAAGAATATTTACAATCTGAGTATTTATAGGAGGCATTGGAAGTAATCTTAGAGTTTTAGGACTAGAATGTTTAAAAACTGGTATTTTTTAATACCTGTTAAACGAATCTGTTTTTAGATGTCTGTCATTACTTTCTTTTGTAAAATATTTTCAAACAACATGTTTTGGAATACATATTGTTATCCTTTACTAATATAAACTGCTTTCCTAATCACAAATCAAAATTGCAAATTATTTTAATCTAATGCTTCAGTTAGTTGCAAATAGGTATGTGTAGATGACTCAACTACTATTAGTTTACAAGTATTTTTATCTAACATGTTTAAAGTACTTTACATGAATTACTTTATTTAAAACTCAATTACTATCTCCCTTTTTTTAGAGGAGACTACTGAGGTGTAAAAAGGTTTAGCAATTTGTCCAAGATCACACATTCATGGTTAGTGTTGGAATGTGAATTGTGGCTCCAGAATCTACTGTTTTGGGCACAGCATGAAGCTCAATATCATCAGGAATTTATAAGCAATAAGCAATTCATTGAGCTAATATATTTAATTTTTACCATTTATGAAGGGAAATAAAATATATGCCTATTATCTGCTTTATATATATTATGTCAAATAAATACTCTGTTACTTAATTCTTCTTATATTCTTTACAGGAATCTTTTTCTGATATAGAAAAGGGAGACCTTGAGATAGTTTTCAGACAATTAAGATTATGCATATGAGGACTATACAATATTAAATGCAATAGAATTACAGAAAGATACCTGAATAAACTTAAATATTTTTTTTGCTTTAAAATTTTTATAATTGTCTTACCCAGTAATATAATTATTTGCTTTCCTACTATTCTTTTTTTCATAGTCCAATGAGGTTTCAAAATCTTTCTGTTCATGATTGCCAGCTTTCATTACTGAGAGTGGACCATCCCATTTGAGAGGCACATGTCTCATCCCTCATCAATTTTCCTTTATTTTGGAGTTGTTGCTGTCACAAGTGATGATGTCTGATGTTTGAACTTCATAGGATGATTGTACCCAGAGGCTTTTTAGGCAGCTGTGTTTGGTGTCTCATGGACATTAAAAGGAATGCCCTCACGATATCTTCCTACCAAAGTACTACTCATATAGTAAGTACAATGAATCCAACCAGTGTTTTATCATTATTCTACTTACTTTGATTTATTCTGTAGTACTTCAATAGCACAATATAACCAATCTCTTGTTTGTTCTATTCACTGCCACTATGCACTGAGCTGAGTGCTTTGTAGCTATTTTTCCTTAAATAATAACATCTCCTTTTCATTCTGTATCCTGAAGCATTTTTTGGATTTGTCCTTTGGCTCCATGATTTGTTTGCATTCATTTGTACTAAAATACATTTAAAAAAAAAACTTGTCATCAAGCCAAGCCACTTAAATTATCTAAATGTGTCAGTGAGTTCTAAAGGATGTCTTATTTCATTTCCTATTCTGCTTTTTAATTTTACAGTATTAGTAATTGTGCAACCTATTGTAAATCTAATTTGAATAGTTTTTTGTCCAACTAGATGCTTGATGTGATATCACACAAATGCATTTTTGAGATTTCCTTTCATGTTCCTTTCTTATCTGTAGGTCTGGGCAAAATGAGTAGAGCTGCCTTTGTCAAAGATACCTTTTTAGTTGAGGTTATTTTAAAAATGAGCAAGGTGGGAAAATGCACTTCTTACATATTCATGTTATTTACACATAATTAATCTTAAATTGTCATTTGATACTGGCTTATTTTACAAAGATATCATGCTATCTGTAGGGTTATGTGTATGTGTATATCTCTCAAAGGAAAAAAAAAAAAGAGGGAGAATGATAGTTGGTAGCCAACCACTGGGACCAACCATGTTCATTCTGTTGGGCTCCCTCAGTTTTAGCCATCTTGATATTTAGCCATCTCTTCTCAATATAAGAACACAATTTAGAGTAAAGGCTGGCCTATGACTGTTGGCAAGGCATTTATGTAGCGTGCTGTAAAATTTGCTTAAGATTTGTATTTGTTTGTTTTTCTACCACCCTAGAGAATGCCTCCACTAGTGGTTTTGATAGTGGAAATTCCCACTATTCGCAGGATAAAATTCAAAATAGGAGAAATGTAATTATTAATCGTGCATTAGTATTTTTTCATTTGACTTGAGAAGAAGTCACTGTTCTCTACTCTTTTAAAATTAGCTCACAGCAAATCTGTTAAGTGTCTGTTTTCCAAAGTGACTGTCTTCTCCACGGGAGAGGCATAGCTTTTCACAAACAACAGCTTTACTGTTTCTATAGTGATGCCTCCTCCTCGCTACACTGAATGACAGTGTGCCGTCGTCTTAGGTTAGGTTATTCACACTCACTCATGGATTCCTTGGTTTAATCATCTTCTATGCACATGATGCCCTATCCAATTTGGAAGCAGACATTCATCTGAAGAGAAAAAGGGAAAACATTGAACATTCTAGTGTTCTTGCTTGTCATCTTACTCTGTTCTTCGCCTTCTGTTCTCTGGTGTATTATACATTAAAACCACCAAAACTGCTTCTTAATCTCAAATACCCAATGATTCTCCTTCCTTGTAGATATCTTATTTACAAATAGATTTTCCTTTTTGTACTTTGTTTATTTGGTTTTCAGTTGTAAAATGTATAATTTGCCAACTATTCCTCATTCCACTTTCAGGATCACAGAGGCTAAAACCTAGTTGTTTGTATGGTTCTCCACCATGATATCCAGCATCACACTCCATAGAGATGAAGATAGGCTTTCAAGGTCCATTTCTGTTTAAATTAGTAGCCCTGCTCTTGCACTTAGCCTCTGCAAGTTTGTTTGCCTTTACTCATCTCTCTTTTTTCACTCTCTGCATCTCCTACTTTCTCCTTTATGATCCAGTCCTTATTTGGTATCCAGTCCTTATTTGGTATCCAGTCCTTATTTGGTCATTATCTTTCTTTCTTTCTTACTTTTTTTTTTTTTTTAAGATTTTATTTATTTGGGAACGAGTGGCACCTTGCATGACTCAGTCGGTCTGCTTGTGCTCTTTCTCTCTCTTAAATAAATAAGTAAGATCTTTTAAAAAATATGTATCTGAGAGAGAATGAGAGCAAGCATGAACAGGGGGAGGGGCAGAGAGAGAGAGAGAAAGGGAGAAGCAGGCTCTCTGCTGAGCAGGGAGCCTGATGCAGGACTTGTTCCCACAGTCCTGGGATCATGACCTGAGCTGAAGGTGGGTATGTGAAGCTATTTCTGACGGTATTTAAACATCTCTTGGGTTGAAGACTGGTATCAAATGCTAATGAAGGAAAAGGGAGTATTGGATGAGAAGTTTGTCTGTGATTAGCAGGCTAAATGATAAGTGTTCATTTAGGTGAAAGGACTTGTGGGAGTCAATGAAACATGTTAGTGTTCCCTATTCCTACTGAGTTTAGAGACCTACAGTTCCATATAAGATATATTTGAATTCACAGGAGCTACCCACCAGAAAAAAAGAAAAATGTAGGTTCTAAGGAGTTGAAAAATAATCTTTTTTTCCTCTGTGAACATCAAACATTGTGTACTTGAAAGGCGCCCTCCAATGAAGATGTTGTTTCGTGACTAAGGTGTTGGTTTAAACATAAAACTAACCATATAATGCCTAGAGGGAGAAACTGGAGCGAAAATTATCTGAGTGTTTTCACAAGTATCTGAAGCCTGGAAGGGGCAGAATGCAAATACATTTTCCCAGAGGAAACAACTAAAAATCTGTTAACTGAAACTGATGGCTTATAAATTCATATGCTCTAGTTCATTGACCACTTCTGATTCGGGAAGCTCCTTGAATTTGAAACCACTTTGGGAAGATTGCAGAGGTTTAGGTGCAAAGCAAAAACTGCCAGGAGAGAAACTAATCCAATGGTACTCAAATTTACTTATCTTTGACTCTTGCTTCTTGTTAATTCTAATACTGTTATTTATCTAGACTTATGAGACATTCTATATTTTCCCCTTAGGTAAACTGTGGGCATTTGGGTAATTATTATAGAATACAGTGTTGTTTTGAACAGAAATCTATTTTTTATGGTCAAAAGGACATATCTGATTTTCTTGCCTATCAACTAGTGCATTTCTTTTCTTTTTTTCTTTTTTTTTGTTTCAACTTTCTATTAAGATTCTAGTTAAAAAATAGTATAATATATAATTATATGTATTTATATATAGTATACATATATATATAATTCTAGTTAAAATATAGTATAATATTTGCAAAATTGGTAGTGGAATTGAGTGATTCATCACTTACATATAACACCCTGTGCTCATCACAAGTACTGTTCTTTTTTTTTTTTTTTTAAGATTTTATTTGTTTATTTGACAGAGAGAGAGAGAGAGATCACAAGTAGGCAGAGAGGGAGAAGGAAGCAGGCTCTCTGCAGAGCAGAGAGCAGAGTAGAGAGCCTGACGTGGGGCTCAATCCCAGGATCACGACCTGAGCCGAAGGCAGAGGCTTTAACCCACTGAGCCACCCAGGTGCCCCATGTTCTTAATACCCATCACCCATTTAGCCCATTATGTTCAATTTTCAGTTTGGCTAAGATTAATCAAATACCAAGCATTACTGGGAGCCTTCATATACATTGTCTTATTTAGTCTTCTCAATTAAATCTGTGATGTAGATATTATTATTTTAATATTTAGGTTATAAAACTATTTCATTATCAAAAAGGAATCTAATACCAAATGATAAAAGCAGTCTAAATGGCAGGGCAGTGTTCCAAAGATACATAACTTTCAGAAATCAGAAAATATCATCATATTAAATAAAAATAGAATATGTGAAACCATCAAATTTTTCTTTTTCTTTCAAGTCATGTTTTGCCTGGTGACATTTAAAACATTTTGATCTTTAGAAGTCTCTTTTCTCTACTTACTTCAAAACTAATTTCTCTTAGTTTGTAATAACGTCTCTTTATTATTCATTTTTGTTTCACTGCTAATTAGGCTACACACACCATGACTTGAGTTCATCATCATTGATGCCCATGTCTATAAACAAAAACAAAAATCAAGTAATATCAAACACTTAGGGAAACTGAATTTCTCCTAATTCACTCCTTTAAAAATTAAGTTCGTTAGTTTCTTTGTTGACATGCTGAGGAGCAGAGAAATGCATTTGAATTTGAATTAACAGTAAGACACTCGATGTTTTGTGATTTTCTTTCTTTTTTTTTACTTCATTCCTTCTAAGTCTTTACGCTGAGCTTTTCTTTCTTAATCAGCAGCAACTGAATATCTGATGTGTTGTCATGCTCTCATTTTTTACTAAGAAAGATAGATGTGCAATAATTGAGTAATCAATTTTTTTATTTCCTTACTCTCTGATTCTTGATGTATAGTATTTTAATTCACAGTACAAAGTCTAATCAGTTCTTGTCATTGGTTTAAGTAAGTTCTGGCAATATTTTAGTGAACAATTTTACCAACTACTAAACAATGTGAATTCATACTCTTGCTATGAATTTATAGTTGTGTTTACAAATTCTGAGGGGACTGTGAGCCCTTTCATATTTATTTACACTTGAACTTATAGATTATTAGAGTTAGTGATATAATATGAGGAGGCTTGGAATATATGTTTTCATTCTCCCTGCGTACTATAAACACATGTGTTAGACAGCATACCAGGTCCTGAAGTCATACCTTTCTCTTGAAAGACACCCAGTTCTAATATAAGTCTGTTCGTTATAGAGGCTGACTGGATTTTAAATACAGATACTGCTGACCACCAAGACAATTCATCAAGGCATTAAATACTGTCATTGTAAATTCTACTTTCCTGTCTTCTCACCATATGAATCATAATGAATTGATTAATGCCTAGTAAACTTCAGCAGTGAACTATAAATAAATTGGGGACAGATTACTTTTTGGAATGTAGATAACAAACATACAGGATTATATAGAAAAGTCAGGGTAAGATGTGATTTTTATGATAGTGAAAACTTTTCCCTGCTTGACATTTAAAAATACATAGTGCAGTTCTTTTCACCAAAATAGATGCTGGGATGGAAACTGCCCACACTCTCTCCTGTAGAAAAGTAGAAAAATGTTTCCAGCAGTCACTCACCCCTTGCTTTGTATGCTGTGTATCTGGCATCATGTGCACTCCGTGAGAATCCAAATGTGTTGATGTTTACTAAACAGCATGGTGCACAATTTCCTACCACAGTGCATAGGAAAAAAAGCAGAACATATGCTTGAATATTCCAAATAACTTGTTGGAAGATGCATGTGGATCTATATCTAATGTGAAATTAATTTTTCACACACACATGGAGCTCTGTAACCAGATTTTTACACAGTGGGTTGTGATACTGTAATCCCTCATTCATGAGCTATGTGTTTGAATTACACTACTTGAATTATCAAAGTCATCTTGCTGTTTGAATGCCGCTGGCATCATATTTGAAAAAAATTTATAATCAAGTCTAGCTCCTTTAGGGGAGATGTTGATACTGCCCCTGTAGGTGGTACAATAGATGTTAGTTAGTGGCTTGAAGCTAATTTTTCTATTTCATATATTTATGACACATTGTTTTTCCAAAAGATACCAGAGCTCTGATGGACCCTTCATTTTCCTCTGTCTCTCTCACGCACAAACACATGTGCACACTTTTGCATACAGAATCTGTTACCTTCCTCATCTAATAAAACTCCAGTAAAAAGATAATTCAATGGACTTTTAAATGTTTGAAAAATTTCAACAATTTCACAGAGGATTGGATACTTACAGAAGTCTTCAAACCTCCAGATACCCAGTTAAATGAGTCTTAAGCAGTGAAATGAATCTTTATTTAGTGTTTTGGCCTCAGAAGGATCGTACCAAGTATATTTTACTGAACACCTATTCTAAGTCAAATATTTCCCTAGGCATTCTCATTTATCTCTCTTCCTTGTGACAGCTTCATAATGTTATAATATTTCCATGTGAGAGCTATGTAAAGCTGTAGGAGTTCCATATATTGTTATGCAACACTGTGCTGCTTCTGATCCTATTTTAGTCTGGCCTTACTTTATTACTGACTTTGATGAAGATCCAGAAAATATGTTCATCATATCTAGATGTCATATGAAGTAAAATCTACAAGGTAGGTGACAGAATCAAAATGAAGAAAATTTCTAAGTGATTGGAATAACAAAGACAAAATTTTTTTTAACTGTTTCATGTGTGATATTCTATATGCATTAGAGCTGAGGAGGAATATAATTAGAAAATGCACTTGATCTAGCTTTGCAATGAATCAATTGATGAGATTTGGATTATTAAATTCATTATAACTCACTGCAATTTAGCAGGTTTACACTGTTTCTGAAAAATGATATTATTTTCTTAGACCAGATTAAGAAATATTCTGGGTCTATGTAATGACTGTAATCGTTTGAATTTATATTGGGATAGTCGAATCCTATCTAGAGTTTTACATTCAACTCTGGGTACCAAATTTTCAAAGATACATTGCTATATTGGAAAGTATACAAATGAGGTAAACTTGGATAGTTGTGATCTGGACTCCATTTCCTGTTTCAACCAAGGCTGATACATCTGGAAAACCAGAAACTTGAGGAGCTGAGACAGAGGGTGGGAGGGGGAGCTGTGTATGTTTTACTATCTTCATTTTTTAAAAAAAGATTGTATATATTTATTTATTTGAGAAAGAGAGAGAGAGTGTGTGTGTGTGTGCATGCACACACATGAGCAAGGGGATAGGCAAAGGTGGAGGGCATAGCGGGAGGGAGAGGGAGAAGCCCCTCCAGCTCTGCACTGAGCAGAGCCCATAGTGGGGTTTTATCTCACTACCCTGAAATCATGACCTGAGCCAAAACCAAGAGTCAGGTGCTTAATCGACTGAACCATTTAGGTACCTCTCTGTGTATCTTCAAATATTTAAAAATTATCTTGGTAAGTGGAATGAACTGAATCTAAGGCATTCAGTGGGCCAGTGTATGCAGATTAGGAGAAAAGCCTGCCACATTAAAAGGAAAATTATAGCACGGAAAAATATCCCACAATAGGACAGTTTATGATGAGCTTCTTTTCTTTGGAAATGCATTTCTCATATTAAAAGGTAAATTGGACTGTTTGGCATTCACTGTTCCTTCCATTTTAAATGCTTAAGACTTTATACGTAAAATGTAGAATGAAGTAATGAGAGAAAATAGCTTATGCATATTTTCAATATATAAAAATGGCATTTCTCTTTTTAAAAATGTTTTTATAGATATTATGGTGACATTTCATAGCAGGCCATAATAACACAAAATGGCATAAGTAGACTGACTCATGAAAGTTGTTTACAAAAAAATCCTATTCAGACACAGGTTAAGTTGACTTGACTTTTTTTTTTTTTCTAACCAAGAAAATAGAAATAATAGATAAAATAAATAGAAAAAATAGAATAAGTAGAAAAAATGCTTTATACTATCTATATTTAATGGTAACATTAAAATCTGTCTACATACACATAAATATATTAGATGTTCATATTCAATATTTAGACTTATAAATTTCAAAATGATAAACTATCTCCTTCCTACCATCTTCCATAGAAAATGGCATAATATATATTATTGCAAAAAAAATTTTTTTTACTTCATAAGAGCACATTATTAAAGTAGATTGTAACTCAAGAAAGGAGTAGAAGAAATACCATTGACTAATATATTTGAACATATCTATTTAACTTTAAAGACTTGCAAGTTGAATCCCATAGAATTTGATCCATAATCATGCTTACATAACGTTTGGCTTTCATTCATGCTTTTCATGTGGCCTCACTGAAGAATGTGATATAAAGAACATAAGAAGTAGTACTTTTAAAGTATTACTATAGGTAAAAGGTTTGATTTAAAAACTTATTTTAGGGCACATGGGTGGCTCAGTTGGTTACGCAACTGCCTTCAGCTCAGGTCATGGTCCCCGAGTCCCGGGATCGAGTCCTGCATCGGGCTCCCAGCTCCACGGGGAGTCTGCTTCTCCCTCTGACTTCTCCCCTCTCCTGCTCTCTCTTACTCTCTTTCTCTCTGAAATAAATAAATAAAATCTTAAAAAAAAAATAAAAACTTATTTTATTAAACTCCTCTTCCTACTATTTGTGGACTTTTTAATTTGCCACGCTTATCTTTATTCTAGGACTATATGATTTTAAGAAGAATTACTAGATAATTAAAGCTCTTCCAAACAATATAGCCCAGCAATGTATACTGGGGACATAGGTATAGCCAGATATGGTAAAATTATTTCAGCTCTATTCATCACCACTAAGAGCAGATCAACCTTCTAGAGAAAAAAGGAAACAGAACCTTAGGTTTCTGTATGAACTGATTCACTAAAGAGATGAATATAATTAATTGTATTTTATTTGTCCAAACCAGATAATAACATAGTTGTGGCACAGAGTGAAAAGTATATTTCATTCTCTTGAAATCAAAGATTTATAATAGATCAGCAATATCATTAATTTTGATAATTTCCTCAGATTTGGCTCATTCTTTCATCATATGTCCTGTATTGAGCATCCTTAGTATCTGGCACTTTTAAGATAATTTGATAAGAATTTGAAATGTGGTAGTAGATAGACATGCTAAAATAATCAAAACACTGTTTTACAAATATGCTAGACATATGTGTAGAAAGAATTGTCACTCATTCTGATTAGGAGGTTTGAAGAAGTCACTTAAAGGAGACAACGTTTGATTTGTGTATGGAAGGATGGGACGTTTGCCATTTGTGTATGGAAGGATGGGACATTTGCCATAGCAAAGGTAGGGCAGACTATTTCAGACAGAGAGAGTAAGAAATGTAGGAAGAAAAGAGAGAGCTAAAATAGCATCGACATTAAAAGCTTTGGTTTTGAATGGGTGCCAGGAATTAGGTCTTGAAATTTGTACTAGGGCAGATTAAGATTTGACCAACATTGATAATCAATATAGATAGCATGATAAATGTAAATAATAAGAAATTTAAGCTGGTAGTGACTTGGGTATACAGCTACGGCAGATGACACTCTGGACACAGTGTGGGCAGAGGAATTAGAGTATGTCTCATTGTGATTCAGAAAGATGAATTAGAAGACTATCACAAAGGGTGCCTGGGTGCCTCAATTGGTTAAGTGTCTGCTTTGGGCTTGGGTCATGATCCCAGGGTCCTGGGATTGAGCTCTATATCCTGTGTCAGGCTCCCTGCTCAGTGGGGAGTCTGCTTCTCCCTCTTCCTCTCCAGCCCCTCCCCCTGCTGCCTGCTTATGCTCTCTCTCAAATCTTTTCTGTTCTGTTCTTTTTTTTTTTTTTTTAAAGATTTTATTAATTTATTTGACAGATCATGAGTAGGCAGAGAGGCCAGCAGAGAGAAAGGAGGAAGCAGGCTCCCCGCTGAGCAGAGAGCCCCATGCGGGGCTCAATCCCAGGATCCCGGGATCACGACCTGAGCCGAAGACAGAGGCTTAACTCACTGAGCCACCCAGGCACCCCAAAATCCATATTTTTATTTATAGTTTTTTTACTTTAAAATATTAACAAATAAACCAAGCTTTAAAAATCAGTGGGTCAACACTGTTGAGACCAAGGCACACCCCTGTTCCACCCAGAAGGCCAAGGGCAATGTAAAAGGTGCCAGCCAAAGTCATATTACATGCTGGACCATCCATACAGGAAAACAGTGCAAAAATGAAATATCTGGCATTAGAAACAATCATCCTTTAATCCATATTGAATGAGATATTGAAAGGGAGGATTTCAGGACTTATTTGGAGGAAGAGCTGTCAATGTTCTGCTCTTCTCATCACCTCCAAGGTAGAATGTAGATGTGAGAGACTGGCTGGAGCTCCCTTGTGTGTCAGCAAGGAAGAGTGTCCACTGGGCTTTCCAGCAACATCAGGGTAAGGAGGAGTCTGTCTTCCTGCGGGCCAAGTGAGCCGTTAGAAAAAAGTCAGCCTGGTTCATCCCAAAGGAGATCCTGCCTAAGATATTACCTGGAAATATAGAGCAGCCCAAACAGAGAAAACATGAAGGATGGACCAGTGAAGCTAGGGATGAGGAAGGAAATCCTTGGTCAGGTAGAGGACTAGCATGACCTGCCTTAGGAATTGTAGTTTGAGGACCACAGAGAGAAGATCTTCAAAAATTCTATGTTTATGTGGATCCCACTGGAGAAAAAGTCAACACCTTTCAGAAAGTGGTCGATTTTCTGTTCCTAGAATTGTTGTTTTTCTTCTCTTCGATCTCCTGTTGGATTTGTAGGTGTTCGGAATGGTTTGATAGGCTATCTAGCTGATCTCCTGCTGGCTGATGTCGTCTCAGCCTCCTACTTCTCCGCCATCTTGACTCCTCCCCCCTGTTCTTTTTTTTTTTTAAGAAGACTATCACAAAAATTCAATTCTGAAGCAAAGAGAAACAGTGACAATCAGCAGTAGGCCATGATGATCAGTTTATCTTTCTTATACTCTGTGCTCACAGAAGAATTAAAGAGAATTGTGTTTTAGCTAGAGTTCATTCTCCTCTATAGACCTAACCCTCCCTTCTTTCCATCCAAAAGTATTTTTGAGTCCATAGTCTATCTTCAGTCTTCTAGTTACTAGAGAAACAGTAGTGAATGAAGTAAGGAAGGAGTGACAAGAATGTGTTTAAGTTTGTGTGTGTATGTGTGTGTGTGTGTGTGTGTGTGTGTGTGTGTGTGTGCGCGCACGTGTGGGGGGGGCAGCTAACAAAATTTTGCAAGTTCAAGAGGAATGAACAAATACTTGACCAACAACAAAACGTCTGTCAAGTATATAACATGTCTTCTATAAAAATGAGACATGGAGGTATGCAGAATAAATCCTCAGTTCCCTGCAACAGTATTATTAGTGTTCAAAATATTTATATTAGAGCATGGCATCTGAGCATGATAGATGGGAAAGTAGACAGGATAGAAATGGAAAATTTCACCCTTTATAGTCCCAAGAAATCTGTGTTCAAATCCCATCTCTATTGCTTTCTAGCAGTAAAACTTTAAGCAGTTTATTTCCCCTCTCCAAGCTTCAGGATTTTTTCCTCACGAAAGGTGGCAAAACAAAACAAATAATGTATTCAGTATCTGGCTCATTGAAAGCCTTCAATAAGTGTTAGTTTACTGAAAATGATAATGATTAAGACTCTTTTAGGATGAGGATATTATTAAAACTTTATTGTTACTGCTCTAATTGTTAAACTCAGTATTAATTTTATCATCTTCAGATCACTTCTTAAATGCTCCATCTCTTAAATGCTTAAGAGAGCATAAATTCTGATGAAGGACATCTTATGGTGGGCAGCTTTGCTAAATGAAAATCTCATGTGGCTTGACTGAATCTAAAATTTAGTTGAATTAGACCTATTTAATTAGACCTATTTAATCAGAACTTATTTATAAGTTCTTTGAGAAAACCCGTTTTTTCTGATGTTTTTGAACTCTGCACTTCTTAGCAGAGTGCCTGGCACAAAGTAGGTATGTAATAAATACTTGTTCGCTAAATCAGGGGGAAGCTTAATTTTTTTCCCAACTTCTCCTTGAAGTGAACAGAAGTTATCACCTGCGGTCAGTCAACTTCTGCCATACTCTTATACCACATAACTTCTAATCATTGTATGTAACAACAGGTTTATTTCATAAGCAGACTGCAAATGTCCAGTGTCCATCTTTGACCCTCATTCACTCTGGATTCATGTCTGTGATATTTCTTCCTCATACCATGACAGAAAGATAGTGCAAATACTGTCTATACAACACTCAACACATTTTTGTTCCTACAGTTCTTAATTTTTTTTTCTTGCTCATGTTTGATATTCCTCAACTATTTGTTAAAAAGATGTAAATGGAAAGTACGTTCGTATATTTGGATATATTTTTCTATAAGAGAATATGCAAACCTCAACCAATAATTTTAAATGATTGTAGTATTTTATATAATTGTATATTATCTTCTATAAAAATGTTGACGATGAATTGATAACGAGTTAGTATTATTGAAATTTCCCGTGTAAATAAATGTAATTATAAAACTAATTATAGTATTTTGTCATGGTAAAATTACCTAATTTACCCAGTTGTACTGTTATCTTCATAGATTAATATTGAATTTAGCCATGCTAAATTTGTACTGCATGTTACATTCTAGCAGCAGTTTCAGGAACCCATTATTAACTGTCAGATGTCATATTATGTCAGTGAAACTTGAATCACTTATTACATTTTGGCATTTATATTATGACAGTAATTCAGTCTAGGAAACCTATTTAGAGAGTGATTTTTAACTTCAGCTAATTTATTATTTAAATAATACACATTTTAACTATCTATCAAGTATGCTTATTTGGCTACTTACTATAAACTTTCAATTGATTAGAATCAAATTAATTGAAGTCCACATTTACTTATTATGTAATTCACAAAAATAACTGTAGACTTCTAATATTTTATTTTTAAAAGGAAAAATGAAAGAATAAAATCTAGTATTTGGATTTTTTCATAAGGTTGCTTATACCTGGTAGGGTCAGAAAATATTCATTTCAATGATCTTAACTTGACCCCTACAGGTTTACATTATCAAGGGTTTTGAAAGGCTTACTTTTTTGACAATAGCAAGATCTGATTCATCAAAAAAAGATGATAGCTTGATATACATCTCTGATAATACATTATGGGTAGTTTTTGCATAGCATGTCTTAACAAATTATTTTTCCTGCAATTTTCAATTATTCAGCATTTCATGTTTCTAAGCTTTTTTAAAATTGTAGCTTTTCTCATCACACATCCATGTCTCTTTTGTCTTTTACACTTTATGATTCATATAAAAATATTAAATCATATACTATTCAGTAACTCAGCATTGTACTCCACAGGTTCTCTAAAGGGAGAAAATATTACTTAAAGATAGCAATTAGTTATTTTAAATATTTAGATACCTAAGTATCATTCTACAGTCTTAGTCTCTTTTATTGAGACAAATTATTCCCTGGTTCTGCATTCATAAACATCACCAGAAAGAACATTAATAATCATTAGGTATGTGCCTCAATAGAAATTGGGAAAGAGTTTAATGGGATTTTAACTTAAATCAAGACCAACCATGAGTAACACTTACTTTATGATGGATCCTCAGGGTCTGAAAGATAACCACTAACAAGAAAATGATCAGTTATCTTTCAGTTTGCTCTTTCTTCCTGCCTAAGTTCCAGAAAAAAAGGCTTAAAAAGTAAAACCAGGGTAACAGTTCAGTCCTAGTTAATGTTGCATATAAAAATGCAGCATAAGAAACTGATTTGATCATTACCATAAACAGTTTGAGAACAGATACAGATCTAGTTTTTGGATTTCTGATATTAATATCCATTGTCTTACAATAACTGTTTTTTGCTTCAGGCTTGCTGGATTTCAAAAATGTCAGAAATTTAGTTTATCTCCCTACTGTGAAGTGATGGTATTCATATAGATATGGGCAAGTTTTTTTTCTTCAAGATTATTATTTCCCCCACATAGTGATACCTATAGTAATGATAAAATAGAAACAGATTCTCACAAAACAAATATTCCAGATATATCTCATGTAACACTTATTCTTGCCTTTTCTTCTTTCAGTGTTCTTTGTTCTCTTTCCTCCCATCATAGCAAAGCAATTCACTCCACACCATCTATCCTTAATATTTTTTTACTTAGTAATGGAAGCAAATAAAAGCCCACTTTAAAGTAAAAATTTGTAGTAAATGAATGAATTTGAAACAATACAGTTTAGGGATAGTCTTTAATTTTTTTTGAAAGATTTTATTTATTTATTTGACAGTGAGAGCACAAGAAGGCAGAGAGGCAGGCAGAGGCAGAGAGAGAAGCAAGCTCCCTGCCGAGCAAGGAGCCTGATGCAGAACTTGATCCTCAGACCCTGGGACCATGACCTGAACCGAAGGCAGACGCTTACCTGACTGAGCCACCCAGGCGTCCCTAGTTTTTAATTCTTAATTAGACTGTATAAATTTCTGACTCAAATGATTTTCTGAAAGCAGATAGGGGTACACATTTAAAAGGATATATTTTGAAAAACTCAGCTAGTTAATACTGCTACATATCACTCCTGGATATAACCATCATAAATCAAGAGTTTACTTTGTAAATAACTTGAAAGAAGCATAATGGAAACATAATCTCTGCCACACTGCAGAGCATTTATAATATTAGCATTCTGAGGAAGAAATGGACACTCCCCCATTCTATATTCTTCTCTGCAATGTTCATCAGGCATCCCTAAGTGATCGGGAAGATACATCGTGGTGTGTCTTAGCAGAGACCCACTGAAAATGGTCTAATCTGTGTTGATTGATGCTTCTAACCTATGAAAAAGTCAAAGAATTAAAACTGTCCCTACAAAATAAAAGCTAATAAGGATCAAAAGACAATAAGTTCTAATCACTCAAAACCATTGAGTCATTTTGATAGTAGAAATCATAGCAATTTGTAATAGCACATAAAGAAATGTTTAAAATTACAAAGGAAAAAATTTGACTACATATGAAAATAGTTAGAGAATACATCATTCTGGGATTGAAAGCTCTATTGAGGTAAATGCACCCATATACTTGAAGTGATCATTAATGAGCATAATAAGCACAGAAGATTATAATGTGTCTGTAACATGCTTAAGGGTAAATTATTTTAATTATATTTGAAAATTAACCTTAAAGTCCTTTACCATATTCTGAAACTATTTAGACAATATATATATATATATTTTTTTTTTTTTAGGAAAAGAGTAAGGTAAAGAAATAAAAAATGTATGGAGATTCTGTTTCAGTGATATACACTTTTTAATTTTTAACATATTTGTAAAACTCAATTAGAAGCAAGGATTTGCTTTTAAGATCTTGGCTCATTCCTTTCCCTTGTATTTGTTCTTGTTCTTGTTCTTTCTCCAACCTTCCACCATGACAAAGTGATTGAGAGTATGTTCTGGGTTTTCTTCCTTAGTACTTTTGTTCAGCAAGTGTTCTTTTTTCGTACTTTCCAGGCAATTGGTCCGCTTTCAAGTTTATTTGCATTTTTAAGACAACACTCAAAATAAAACACTCTCGGATCTGATTAATGCTCACAGTTTAACTTCTGAAACACAAACAAACAAGCAGTGCAGGCCAGCCACCTGCAAAATACTAATGGGGCTTCATGATTATTGGAAGAAAGAGCATTGCATGAGAAATTTTGCAGACAGGAAAAAGTATGCAGGGTTGATTCTAGAGAAAATGAGTTTGCTCACCAATTTTGGATAGAGTTAAATATAAATAAAGGGGATATTTTAAATGTGCTTTTGTAGTAATATGATGGGATATTGAGAGTAAATAATCTATAATCACTTTTTTTTTATTAAGTGGCTTCAACTATGACAACAACAACAAAAGAAAACCACATAGAATTTAGAATAAAGCTCATCTTCTTTCAAAGCACCTAATACTTGCTTTTCTGTCTTCCCAATCCCTCTTTTCAAGGGAGGGAGGTGCACCAAGTGAGCCTCAGAAATTGATGGCTCAGTGACCAAAGAACGTTAGAAATGTTTCTGTTGTTATCATGAAAATGAAGAATAAAAATACAGAATATCTGCACTATAATTTCCCATAATACTATAAAGCATTTCTTGTATTATATTTTCCCATAATGCTCTATACTGGTAAGGTTCCCAGGAAATGTTATATGTCACATAGTTCATACAGTGGCTTTTTTGTTATTATTATTATAATTATTAGGTATCATTCCAATAAGTCAGTTTCAGAATGTGTTCAATCACATGTTTTGTTTTGGAAAACCAAAACCATGTAAATTGATTTCTGAGAATTGGTCTCAGTGATCATTTATTATTTGCTAGTCAGTATGCTAAATGGTTATCCCCCTCATTATCTTGGTTAATCCTTAAAACCAAATTCTGAGGTGTTTATTATCTTACCACTATTTTACAGTTGAGCAAACTGAAGCCTAGACAGGTTAAGTAACTTTTCTAAGGGTGACATGACCAGAGAGGACAGAGGCAGAATCGAAATCTAAGCAGTCTATTTTCAGACCTTGTTTTTTTAAACCATACTCCAGCCCTATGAAACAACTAAATTAACCTCTGAGTAGGTGTACTTACATATTTGAATGTTATTAACTACTTTTAAGGAAATAGGATATTGTGACTTTGAAAATGTGACGTTCAACATTCCACTGTTAAGACAAACTATTGTAAGGGGTAAGAGATTTTTTTTTTTTTTTAATTTGTGGTGAGCTGCTAAAAACAGTTTTGGGGAAGTTATGTCTTTCCAAATGTCTAAAAATCTGCAGTTAATTTTCTCAATGTTTAGCTTTTATTTCACAATTATTCTCAAAATATTCTTGCTTGCCACCCTTTTTCTACTAGGGTGTGCTGGAGGATGACAAAATAGTAGCAAATACATATTAACTGAGAACCTTCGACACAGCAATGATGCAAGTCATAGGGGATTCTTTCTTGAGGGAAATGTGTTCATTCCATCAATCTAGATTGCTCATGTTATATGATATAGTAATAATTTTTGTTGACAAATTATCCCATCTTTTATATTAAAAATCACTGGCTTTAAGGGATTTACAGAGTAGTTTAGAAGAGAAAGTGTGAGTAGATCATTATAACACAAAGTGACAAATGCAATGAAAGCTACAGGCAGGGGGCTATCCTGCACACAATTGACTCAACCCAGTCTGGAGGATTATCTGAAGAGGTATTTTGAGAAGGAAAACCCTAAACTGAAACTTCACAGACTGGACTAGGGAAACAAAAGTTGACTTCATTTTCTTAACAATTTACATTTTGGATAGTTTAAAACAGATCATGAAAAGAATAAACAACTAATGTTCTTCACAGTACTATAATAAGTACTAGCAAAAGCCAAAGACACCTCTCAATATTAACTGCCAGTAAAGGATCTATATTTAACAGCCATTTGGGTGCAGGCTGTCCATACAGCAGAGGAATATGAGAGTTGCAAAGCAGACAATAATATAAAGAATTTAAGTCCTTTGTTTCTCTTTAAGGAAAAGTTAACAGCAGAGGTTTTTCTTCTCAAAATCCCTAGACTTAGTATGCTTTACAACCCTACACCTACTCGCCAGAAACACACATTACTGAATAGACTTTTTCCTGGCTTGAAATCAAAGTTTTTTTTCCCAAGTGCTTCTTTTTGCATGTACTCCCTTTTCAGTTAATAGAACACCTGCAAGATATGACCATAAATAAATAAATAAATAAATAAATAAATAAGTTGCTTAGACACGCACTATCCCTCTCTCTAAAGATTGGTAGGTATTAGTTAATTGAGGTTTGAGAACATAGTATTTAAGTGGCTACAAAGCTAATGTAAAGACAATAGAGCAATACTGTTAATACCATTTAGAGAAATATTGGTATGACTAATGATGGTGTATTGCTATAAAGTTGAATGCAAAACAAATAATAGGTGAAAATGATAGAGTCTATGATTAGTTGTGGAATTCATTTGTTTCACTTTTACAATCCTTTTATAAAATGAGAAGTTGCAGTTCTTAAAAATCAATGACACTTGTTAATGATGCTAGGGCAGACTTTATTTAGGACCATGGCAGTAAGCATAGGGACCACTGCAATGGCATTTTATAGTGGGAGAGAGAGATTGGACTCAACTCTGAATACAGCATCAGCAAGTGGGAATTTATAGCCAAGGAGTAGAGTGGGGGTCGGTGGATGGAACCTAGAGAAAACATCAGCAGTTAAGTGGATTTCTGGTTAAAGCAGCCTAACAGGATTATTGCTGAAGACAGTCCTGGGTTATCAGTTATCAACTAGGGGTGGAGGAGGATGAGGAAACTGATCAGATATTCAGGATGACCAGATAACTTGGAATTTGTAAGAAAGTGCACAGATGGGCCTAGAAGAAGGTTCAGGGGGCACCTGGGTGGCTCAGTGGGTTAAGCCTCTGCCTTCGGCTCAGGTCATGATCTCAGGGTCCTGGGATCAAGCCCCACATCGGGCTCTCTGCTTAGCAGGGAGCCTGCTTCCCCCTCTCTCTCTTGCCTGCCTCTCTGTCTACTTGTGATCTCTGTCAAATAAATTAAAAAAAAAAAAAAAAAAAAAAAAAGAAGAAGATTCAGTAGCCAGACTGAAGTTTGGTCAAGCAAAGAATCTTTGTCTGAAGAGAAAAAGGAGAAGATATAATAGTTTATAAGGATTATTTCCCACAAGTGCTTTAAATCCTTCAAATCCCATATAGATTTCAATTTCTTTCCTTGTTCTGGTGATTTCGTTAATGATAGTGTATAAAGTATAATGTCAGCACTATTTCATTTATATAAAAGCAAGCTATTTTATTTATTTATTGATAAGTAAAGCTCTGGAAATATTAAAATATTTTTCTAAGAGCTGAAAATAATGGGCGAATTGTATGTAATGGAAACAACATGGCTCACTGGAGGCATTTAGTGTCCAGAATGGAAAAGCCTTTGACTGATTAAGTGGGCAGACTTTATTGACTACATTATTAAATATGAAATCTATTAAACTTAAGTACAACCTTTCCCCCCTTCAAATGTTAACATCAGTGCCAGTGGGAGAGTAAAACTCGTGACATTTAGAAAGGAGAGAGAATCAGATGAGATTTACCAGAAAGAGGATGTATAAATAATTGAATAGGAATGTCTGTAACAATGCAGCTCTTTTAGATAATGTGTGACAAAATATTTCTCTATTTTCTAATAGGGAAGAGTTTCTAATAGAGGACTCAATCAGTTGTTCCTAAGGTGCTGCAATCAGGGTAATTTTGGAGGCTTCCTTCCAAGTTCTGATTTATCACCCCAGTATCCCAAGGGCCCTCCATATGATTGCCTTGGCACTGATATTTATGCTGGATGAACTCAAAGTGCTTCACTTAACTCGATATTATCCTTCTTTAGGTCAGGAGAGTGCTATCTTTCAAGTACATTTGGGTGATTTTCACACCGCCCCATATCTCACCAACAGTAGAGGTATCTCTTCTTTGAAACTTAGAAGGAGTCTGCTAGACCTGTAAACAAAATTCAGCAAGTCTCAGTAAATATTTCTTTTCCCAGCTGGGATGCCAGTTCACAGAAGAGGAAAGTCGATGCACTGAAGTGGGATAAATTAGTGCATTGGCTCCTAGTACCAGCTTCGCAGCTGTGTCATGATTTCCTTTAGGGGTCTAGGAAAATGTAGCTTTTCGTGACTGATATTCTTTCTATTTTTGTTATCTGTATCCTCTTAGAGGTGTAAAGAAGTGACCTTTCCCCTGGAAATGCCAAACTGATTCTTTCGGAGAGACTGTTGTTGCTTCTGAAGCGACAGCCCTCTGTTTTGCTCTTTTGAAGAATCTGCCATTGCAATCACAGGTAAAGTACTTAGTAGGAAGAAGACAGTGCCAGGAGTCTCCGAGGTAGGCTTGCTCTCACCATGGGGCACCGGGTTGGCCAGTGCCTCACTGCATTCAAGCTGCCAGAGTGCTTCTTGCATGCTGATAGCTTTAGATGGGAAGACCTTCACCGTCCTTGTTTACATTCTTAAAGTGAGGCTTTCTTTCTGCTCCAAGTTTGCAAGCTGACAGCTTTGGAATGTGAATTTTTCTGTGTCTTTTCAGATCAAGTAGCACTGACAGGATCTTCCCACAGTGCCTCAAGTTGGTTTTCTACAAAACTTGTGTGGAGACTGGTGTCAGCTCTGCTGTCCAGCTAGCTGGAAGCCGGGCCAAGGGCAGAGAGCCTTCCCCAGCCCAATAAGGTGCTCAAGTGGCATTGTACCACAGTCTGCTCCTAATCCCATACAATTTTTTATATGGTGAGGTCTTACAAAGAGTGGGTTCTCTGGTATAAGTCAGGGGTGAAAATGTTCTCCTTTATGATACTTTGCTAAAAATAGATGCCACGTAGGATATATATTGTTAGAATGGTTTAAACATTGACATTGTTAGGAAATGGAAATTCTTTACTCTGGGAACCTTGACATTATCACTGTCTTGTCATTTGCATAATGTTAACTGATTGGCCAACTCTTGATTTCCAGATATACCCCTTTGTAATCCAACCTATCTTTTACTGAAATAGACTGAGTACCTAAAACATATCAGGCGGTAATAAAAACTACACTGTAGATGTCCGTAAATTTTTAAAATTTGAAGATTCATTAAATTCAAACAACCTTGTGCCTCTTTAAGTTATAAGAAAAGCAAATGTTTTATTAGTAGAATTGCATTTCCATAAAGCCAAAGGTTTATAAAGCAATCAGCAATTATTTGGCAATAACACCAGAAAGTATTTCTCTATGTACTTTCTTCTTGGATTATATAGTTATTCTTATACTGTATTGTCTTAAAATAATTTTGAAATTTCTGTTTTAGAGATGCCTTCACAATCAGGCTGGTAATTAACACAAGATGAAATTACTTTATTTGATTGCTTTATATTGTTTCACCAGAAACAGTATTACATACCAGTTTCATCACCAAATTTCTTCTCTAAACTTGCACTCAGATGATTTTTGTGCCTCAAAATGTGCAGGCTTTCTGTTCCTGAGAGCATTTAAAGACTGACTATAAAACTTAAAGATAGTTTTTATGAGACATTGCATAAAACTAATCTACTTCATCTGAACTTTATCCTTTAGGGGCATTTTAAGCTGCCATGTTGGTTAAATGTTGGGCTTACAAAAGCCCTTTTCATTCAAATGCAGATATGCAGATATTAACAGAAATTAATATGAAGAAATGCCAACCAAAGAAACAGTGAATGAGAGTCCCTTTTTACACCAAAAAGGAAAGGTTAACAATGGTGGAATAGAGCTCTGAGTGCCCTCAAACAGAAAGTTTTCTGAAAAATGAAATGTAATTAAAATATGGATATCTATTTAGTAATTTGGGTAAAGAAAAGTTTTATATGTAATTTCTACTTTTAAGTGCATAAACTAGCTAAACAGCCCTTTGTTGTTCTTTCTAAAAATTGTGATTTAATAAGGTCACATATTCAGGAAGGTGACATTGAAAGCATACACAAATACTTTTGTTTTGAAAGATGTTTCCAAATATCTGATATTCAGAGCACTGAACAGTAAACTCCCCAAAGTTCATTTTCACCAGTAATTGCTATGAAATATTAAATAATGCTGTGCAGTGATTATGTAGGCATAATAAAATAGTTGTTAGAGGAACTAGGAGAGAGAATGAGAAGGGCCTTATGAAGCATTAAGTGTCTACTCTAAGTCAGCCAGGCTCCTAAATGCTGTGAAGCAAGAATCAGTGGAGGTGTGAGGAGTTGTTACCTAATCAAGGAGGCAGACACATAAACAAACGATTACTGCATATGAGAATTATTAAAATAGAAGACCACAGCTCTGAGAACATCCAGAAAAACATAGGAAACTCTGTCCTGTGGAGTTTGGTAATCTGAAGGTGGCAGGGCAGGGATAGCTTCAAAAGTGTATTGAAATTTGAGCTGATTCTTAAAATGTAGGAGCCAGGCAAAGAAAAGGAAGAGAATTCCAGACAAAGGGAAAAGTAGGCAGCTGTGGGCTTAATATAAACATAAGTAAATTAATGTGGCAGGACCCAGTGGTATTGTGTGTAGATGTAGCAAAATATGTATTTGGAAAGACAAGAATACAAGGCACGTGCAACTTTCCTGTTTTATTCAAACAGGAGCACCCTTTACCTGTAACAAAAGAATACAATGACATATCTTAAGCACATTTTATTAGGATCAAATTTGATTTCTAGAAAAAAAATCACTCTAGGAAGTGTTTGAAAGTTAGTTATTGTATCATTTGTTCAGGTTAATGGAGCTGATTAATTAACAGTGTACCCTCCCAAATAGAATCTCCTTTAAGAACCAAAAGAGAAAACAAATCGAGTGAAAAATGAATAAATTTACCGTGTTTAAACTTTACAGTGAGTCTGAGGTGATCTTAATTAATTATGTGGGGCTCAGTAGGTTAAGTGTCTGCCTTCGGCTCAGGTCATGATTTCCAGATCTGGGATCGAACCTCATAGGTAGCCCAGCATCATCAGTCTTCCTGCTCCTCATGGAGTCTGCTTCTCCACTCCCTCCTGCCCCCCACAAGCTGCTCCCCCTGCTTGTGCTCTCTTTTTCTCTCTCAGATGAATAAATAAAATCTTTTAAAAAATAATTTGATTCTGCTATTCATCTTAGTAAGAATATTATTTTAAAGAATCAATTAATTGAATTGAAAGAAAGATTCCATACATTTTTTGTCAACCCAGGACTTTGATAGCATTATGCTTCTTGGGTTATTAGGTACAAGAAAAAAGATAAGCACCTTTTTTGCTGTTTTTTGCTATTATTTTCTTTGACATGCAGATCAAGTTTCTAGGACTGTTGTGGTCAAGGCAGATATTATCAGTCTGTCTAGGAGTTTGGAGGAGGAGTTATCATACCTTCAGTGTGGATCATATTTCTAAAGATATAACCACAGGAGAAAATGATCTGTTAAGCTTTAATATTTGCTACATTTATTTTCCCTATCAAATAATAATATGTAACCTGAAATCTCTTATCTAGTTGGAATTGGATGAGTATATGTAAACGGAGGAGGAGGAGGAGAGAGAAAAGGAGAAATGAACATACAGACCAGAGTGAAGAAGAAATGCGTTTAAATTTTTGATGCCTAATCTGCGTTTTGTATTAGGGTATAAACAAAGCAATATGAATAAGGTCTGTATTTCTTCCCTAGTTACCTCCAGAGTTGCTGCTTTTAACAGTGCAGTTTGCTGCAGCATTCAAGTAAAGCAGCAGCTCTCCAACAGACATCTTTCTGGTTACTTAACATCCTTTTCCTTCATCTCTTCTACCCCCACCTCCAAACATAATCTTCTGCTAATCAGTAAAACAAACAAACAAACCAACACAATCTTGACTGCTCATTTATTTTCTAAAGGATTTCAGTAAACCAAATGTACCAATGAAATAACGCTCATTTGCCCCAACGCAAAAAATTCATTTGAACTTCTAAAGTCAAACATAGATTGAATTTATGGTAAAGCACAAGACTCTTAATACCCTCTGACCTCTTCAAAGACTTTGCTGTAAAATATTGTTAACACTCTGAGATGTCAGAATTTACGACAGATGTGGAGAATTTAGCATGTAGGATAGATGAACTTAATTGGTATGATTAAATTCTTGAATAACAGTAGCTTAAAATCAGAAAAATTTAAGACTAAATACTATGGAATTATGTTAAAGGGAAAAGATTGAAAGTTTAAGAGATTTAATGTTATGTAGGGACTGCTAAATTCCTTATAATCAGTTATGTGAAGTTTTTAAAAGGAAACACCTTATTAGGATTTTTTATAAAAAAAAAAGAAAGAAAGAAAGAAAGAAAGAAATCTACTCCAAGGTAAATTCTTCCCCTACAAAGGTTCATGTGCCTGGTTTTTAGGCAAAATTGTGATTGTAGAAATACCTTTTTGGTGGGTACATGAAGGTTTAGAGGAGAGCAGATAATGAGTATCTTACTTCTGGAATAAACATTGCTGATGTATATGTTAAAATATTTACTAACTATCCATATTTACAGTGGACATTCTTTTCCCATAATCTCATCTCCAGTTTGCATCACTTACTAATTTGGGTGCCTGTCGCAGCAGTCCTGAGTCAAAGGGACAGGATTGATAGACCTGTAATGAAAATTTTAAGGGAGATTCATAATGTTCCGGAGGAAGTGCTGTGGGGTTGTGTACATATTATCGTCTCTCTAAAAACGACAAAACAAAACAAAACAAAAACAGCAACAACAACAACAAAAACCCACAGGGGAAAAATTATATTTCTATTGTCGTTGCTACAGGTTTCAGAAAATACTTTCCAGGTATAGAACTATTATTTTCAAAAGAAGCTATTTATTGTGGTTGATAACCTATTTTCAGGTGATCAGAGAAACTAATTACTACTCTGTTTCATATTTATGCTCTAACACTAGATGTCTTAAATGCATTTGAGCCCTCATAAGTTAAAAAGAGATTACTCCCAACTTTCTCCCATTTCCCTTGATGTGCAGTATATTTTGCTATTCTTTTACAATCTCTAAAATGGTGATAAACATTTAAACTAATCTATCGTCTGTCAAACCTGCTACAGTGTACTAGAAAGGAGCAAAATAGTATCACATTTTATGTTTCCATATATACATGTTACTGAAGTTAGTAAATTATTTTTTTTATTGTGGAAAGGACTAAAAACAAGAAAATCCTTTATTTTTGTATTTGAAAGTAAAACTACCTTTGTGAAGCCAAAAAATCCATATCTATCATGTATTCAAAAGAGCCATCTTTTTCTATTTATCTCTTTGTAAAAAAGAAACTGTGAACCATGATCACCACTGTTTTTGGGGATTTATGATTTCATCTCTTTATTTTATTTTTAGAGTAATTTACAGACTTCCTAATGCTTCACTGTTTCAATAGATCTTATCCATGATATGTCTCACTTTTTCTCAAGTAGATAAGTTTAGTATGTGTTTATGTTTATACATATATAAGTACACATAAAATCGTATTCCTTGTGAAGAAAACAGAAGGGACAGTATACAAGTACATTAACTAAGAGTTTGAATTCCCAGCTCAACCACTCACTCAGTTGCTAGGCACACATTACTTAACTTTTTTCCATGGTTTGTTTTTTCTTTTGGTTTTGTTTTATTTTTGTCAGTAAACTGGCACAGTAACAGTAATCATAACCCCTAATTCATAGAGTTGCTGTGAATATATATTCATATGTATCCTGTTTAACATAGTTTCTGAGGTAGAATAGCTCAGTTAATATTAGTTATTTGTTTAGTCCTGTGTCAGTTGAAAAGTTATTTACATTTTTTGAGGAAAAGTCTAACAAAATCAGGAAATATATGTTACAAAAGCATAATTATATTCTAATAACAATGGTCCCATCCCAATAGATTGGGAGATTTGTACCTTGTAAGCACTTAGCACATATTAAGGAAACAATCAATCAAGATGTTGTTACAACAGGACAATCCTGTCCATTATTCATTTCTGAAGAACTAGTGTGAAGGCAAAGGTCTGTATGTTAGAGCTGATTTACCACCTTATCACATGTGTTCATTTTTTGGTGAATGAGAGAAGTGGCTTTTCTCCATGGACCAAATTCACGCTATTGCTGAATAAAACAGAATGAGAAGAACATGATCCAAGGGTACGAACTAGTCATCTTTTTGTGAGCATTAGTAGCATGACACCAAATCCACTCACTTCTTTTATAATTACCTCATATTTGTCACCCGTGAAGTAGAAGAAAGAGGAATTTAGTGTTTACTGAATTTTCAAACTCCATGTTTATATTTCCATTTAGAAAGAAATACATTCGGGTTCTCATTATTCACAATACTTACATTTTATAAAGTTGCCTCAAACATTGAATTTGTGAATATTGAACCACTGCTCCTAGGGCAACTAACAGGTTTGTTAGGCTTTGTGAGTCTCTGATCCTCACATTTTAATATATTATCGGTACATAACTTTGTCTTACACATGTTCCTATTTAAAGACATCTTATTTAATACATATTTTTGATTGATTAGTGTTAAACTTGTGGCCAAAAGTATTGTAACTCATGCTTGAACAAAGCTTAACACACATATTTTCTCTGTGAGACACATCACAGTCTTTTTGTGCTTAGGAACACTAGAGAGCACTTTATCACTGTACTTGGAGTCCTTTTTAAACAGCAAAGTCAACAGTAAAAAACACAGAAATTCAAAGAACAGGGCTCTGAATAGATTGCCAAAAAACATGCTCATTTACAAAATAAGAGCTGAAACAGGAAGACAGCGTGTCATGCTATTTAGCTTCAGCTAGGAATATGTGTGTTGGGCAACTCAGATTTTTTGGACCTCTGGGCATATCCAGAGTGACCACAAAAGCACTGTGATTCCTGGCTTTGGGATAGCAAATAAGATTCAGTAAGTAGGCAAATTCACAAATGTGAAATGTATGAATAATGAAGATTGACTATACCTACATAATCTATATGTAAAAAGATTTTTTTCATTACACTAGGATAACAGTGGTAAGAATAATTTATAATAATAAACATTTATTGATTAATTAATGAGTAAATATCAGGTCAGGCTCTGAATTCATTTAACCACCTTGATTATACTACTCTTTGTTACAGACAGGAAAATAAAGGCTTAAAGAAATAATGCCACATTCTCACAGCTAGAACTGAACTAGCCAGGATTTGAACCAGTCTGCTTGAATCTAGAGACTACAAGCTCTTAACCACTATGTTGTACTTCTCATTTCAAGGAATGCAATATTCAGTTGTTCTTAATAGAGCAAGATTAGAGAGTAAAAGAACAATGCATTCTATTTTAGTGCTTCTTTGCTCTTTGAATCTCATGTTCAAGGCTTTACTTCTCACCTTTGAACATTCTATTCAAATATAAAATATTTCCCTCTTTGTATATATTGTGAAGCCCTATTATTTACATTTTTAACTAAATAATTTCATGTTTTTCTCTATTTGTATTTCCATTAAAAATAGTTCATGTGTGAGTCATGTTACTGAAATTCATGAGTCATTCAGAGGCTTCATTATTTAAACCTAGCAGGTGATACCCCGGATCAGCCTACGTAAGCCCACTTATCTCAGTGAAACTTGAGGAGCGAAAGAATACCAATAGTACATTTGGAATCACCTTTTATAACAATATTTCTTGGACAACAGAGTTTCTTGGTACAAGGACAAAAATATATCCCCAGTACAGTTGGTTAGGCACTTACAGTCACTTGATATATGGAGGGTATGGGGACCCTCTAGTCTCAAAGGCATTGCTGGCCACCTAAGAAAGGAACTGGGAGAAACTTTAGAAAATTTGAATCTGGAGAGAGTGAGGGAAAGAAAACAGATGGAGTCAGAAATCTGGGAAAAGAGAAGTAGTTGAGAGTAATGAATGAAGAGACCAAAAGGACTCCTAGTCTTTCCAACACCCTTTCTACCAGGGGACTCTCTTAGGGCCAGGATGTCTTCCTATCTAAATAGTATCTCTTTTTACTGCTACTCCCTCAGATTTTGATTGGTAAGCTGACTTTTTCCACATTCATATTTGTTGCTTTTGATCAGTTTTTTCATCTTCCTGCTACCCTGCAGAAGATAATTCTACAGATTTTCACCTATACTTTTGTCCCTAAAGTTCAAAATTCACAAATAATTGAAGTATTCTTAGAAAGTATAGTGTTAATGAAAAAAATTAACTTACTAAAGAATTCTCTATTTTTCCTCTCTCTTTCTCTCTCCCTCCCTCTCCTCCTCCCTCCCTCTGTAATTGTTTTGTCTTTCAAATTTTAGTATAAATAAAGATTATCTAAGGAGTGTCTATTTTAAAAATATAAAGATCCATGGATTTCACCTCCAGATAGTCTGATCAAATAGGTCTGCAATGGAGTTCAGAATCTGCATGTCTAAAACGTGTCCCAGGTTATTCTGATAGAGGTGTTATAGGACCATTTTGAGTCCTATGACTTAGTGCTTAATAAGAAATGAAGTTCATAGAGGAGGTTACCAAAGGATCTTTACATATTTACATGGAAAAGTAAATGGAATCAGCATTTAGAGAGCCGGGGGGGCGGAACTCTACACAACATTTGAGTACACAATTAAGAGCAAGAAGTTGGCAACACTGGTGCCATCTTTTGGAAAGGAGTGTTAAGAATTTGGCCACGGGAGAACTTTCCCTTCTCAGCCACAATGATCAAGAGAAGAAAATGAAAGATAATCCAAAAATAATCCATAGAAATCTTTCCTGTTCATACCTTTTCCTTGTCTTCCATCACTGGTAATTTGGTCATAAAATGCACTGACTTGATTGGATTTAAGCAGAAAATGAAGACAGAAATTAAGTTGGGAGGATAGTAATTGGCAGTGCTTATGTCAAGAGATTGTGAAGGAAAGGAAGATTAATTTACTTTTTGAATACCAAGTCTTATTATTTTGTGGCACATTCTGGAAAGATGTCCCTCTATTACTGGATGAGCAACATTATCATCATTATCATATAATAGCCATCATCATGCATTGTTACCATTTATTTGTAATTGAGGACTGAATGCTATGGACAGAATTTTGTTCCCCCAAATTTATATGTTTACCCTAAGCATCCAATGTGATTGTATTTGGAAATAGGGCCTATATAGAAGTACTTAAGGTTAAGTCAGGTTATAAAGGTAGAGCCCCGATCCAATAGGATTAGTCTTTATAAGAAGAGGAGGAGAGACCAGAGCGATCCCCCCCCACCAACCCCGGAAGGACCTTGGAAAGGTCATATTACAAACAGAAATAGTTGGCCATCTGCAAGCCAGGAGGAGAGATCTCACCATAAACTGCACCAGCCAGCACCTTGGTCTTGGACTCCCCAGCCTGCAGAACTATGAGAAATAAATTTCCGTTGTTAAGGTGTTCAGTCCATGGTACTTTTTTTTATGACAGCCCAAACAAACATGTTTGTTCTTGTTAAAGACAAGAACCTTAATACATTCTCATTTAGTTGTCCTAGGAATTAGAAAATAACTAGTATGATCCATTTTAGTCAAAGAGCCCAAGTCTAGATTGTGTGTGTTTGGGGGTGTTAGGTGTAACCCAGTCTAATACCAGAACTTAAAATCCTAGTGATAGATAAAACCATGCATATTTTTCATAGATGGATATAATTTGACTTTTTTTATTATGGGTTTGTAATTTGAATATTATATTTTTCTGTTAAAATCACTTTTCATCTTAAGTAATTTATTTGATAAGAGAGAAAGCAATTAATCATTGTATGAACTTACTGGTGTATGTTGAATAGATTCTTTGTCAATAAATTTGTTATTATTTCTGTTTTAAAGGATTTCAGATTCTATATGATACAGTCAGAAACTTTGCAATCTCTTCAGAGGAGGGTTCCCCCCACCAATAGGTAGAATATTTCTAGACACTAAAGCTTTGTGGCAGACTTCAAAGGAAAGTTGTCTAAGGGAAGCATGTATTTTAGAAGAGTTTCTCAAATGCTTTCTTGTTCTTTGTTATACTTTGTATTTTTAAATTCTTTGAAAGTAGGTATAGTGCCTCATATTCAAAAGATGTTAGAAGGACCTAAACTAGATTTCTGTTGGTTTAATCCAACATTTCTTTGAAAACATGCAAGTTGGCAGAGATAGAAGTTCCTCAAGGAGGTCCAGAATTTCAGTTCAGAAAAGACTGGTTGTCCATAGACACACTGTTTCAAAGCACTTAACACTGTGATGTAACTTGAGAAGAGCACAGGGCCCCACATAGGATATCTGAAAGATCAGCTGGGCGTATTTTCAAACAGAATAATTTTCTATTAAGGTTAACTCCCTTGCTTGAATTAAAAGTTTCTAGTGTTTCAACTCAATGTACAATGATAAAAGAATTTGCAATCATTGTAAGTGAAAAAAGCCAACAAATATGTTGGCTAACCATTGGGATATAATTTCACTTAAGGAGAAGGAATCATAGGTGTTATCTTTAAGTTATACTTGAATAGATTTTGAAGTAATTCATTTTAATTTATTTTAAATAACTTCCTTAACAAAGGAAATAGCGGTACCTGAGTGGCTCAGTTGGTTGAATGTAGGACACTTGATTTCAGCTCAGGGTGTGATCTCCAGATCAAGGCATCCTGTTCCATCTCAGTCTCCACACTTAGTGTGGAGTCTGCTTGAGATTTTCTCTCTCTTCCTCTCTCCCTGCCCCTGCCCCCACTCATGCGTGTGTGCTCTCTCAATTTCTCTGTAAATTTTTTTCAAAGGACATAACTCTTGCTGTTTGTCTTCTTCCTTTACTTTGCTGTTTTAACTTACATTCTAATAGTACCAAAGAATAGAAACAACAACAACAACAACAAAATCTAAGTTTCTGTAGTGGTGTCACTCTAACATTCTGAGCAATCAGTCACAATTTCTGCACTTCCAGTTCTGTTCTGTTTAGTGGCACTAAATTGTTGTTTTTCCTTGATTGGTGGTGAAATGGAAAGAATAGCAATTTTTAGGAGGGAGGAACCCTGAGATATTAAGTGACCCTCTCTTTCCTGAAGAGTGACTCAATGCTGAAAGAGAACAGGTGCTCCCAGGCATCACACAGCCTGTTCTGACATTCTGTTTATGCTAATGTGGCAGCACCATGGTCAGTGGCAGTTCTCAGCAGTTTCCCTTCCCCTTGTCTCTGGTAGCTCTTCCCCAAGACTTGCAGATGCTAAAAGCAGCATCACCTGGTGGCTCCTTATGTTACCATATTTCTTCCTATCTCATTTCTTGTTGGCAGTAAGTCCTAGTCATAATTACATAGCTCTTTGCCTCCTCCAACGGATTCAATCACATGCTTTTCCCTAAGGCTAGATACAGATTCAGTGACTCTTAGAATCCATTACCTTAAAGTAGCACAGCTCCCCCATTCCGCTCATGCCTGAAGGGCATTGTTGCCAGGGGAGACTTGCAATCTCTATCTGTTATCTCTTTCTATCATCATCTATCTGTCTAGATATAATATAATCCCTGAATATCACATAGGTCCCCTTGAAAAGTTATATATATATACTAACCAAGTGCAAAACCATTTATCAAATACAGTGTACCCAAAAGAAGTCTGTCTTGCAAGTGATATTTTAACGGAACCACTATCACTGGCACACACTGCCAATATGAAGTATACTGTCACACTTACTTGAACAAATAAGCATCACTGTATTGCTGTACCTTATTTAGTGTTAGTGGTGTTAGTGATATTGGTCAACTCATAATATATTAACAAAATATTATCATGGGAGAAAAAAATGAGTAATACTAAATCCTTATATAGCCAATTATCGTTACCTGAATAGTTTGTGAAAGTGGTTACAAATGTATAATATATCAAAAATGCCAATGCGTTAGAATTTCCAACTGAAAGGGGTCACAAGTAGAAGAATAATTGGTAATGAAGTTACTGGGAGGTCTTTATAACAAATGAAAGAAAGTTAATTTTCTCTCGCCTTACACATTCTAGAAATTATGTCCCCAAAATATGTAGAATTGTCTAAGCTGCATACTTAGGAAAGGATTTAGCTATAGAGTAGTGTTTATATTTAGCAGTTAGTGACAGAGCATGAACATTTATTAATACTCCCACATTAAGCTAATTTAAATTATACATCCGAGACCTGCTATTATTGCTTTTTAAGGGTAAATGTTTGACCAATGATGTCCTAGCCAGTAAATTAAAATGACAGTATTTTGTCCTTTGGTGATGTAGGACAGCAATAAAATGTGATTGGCCACTTGAAGATCTCTCACCAGGTTTCAACATAAGCAAAGCTGAAAAATTAAATTACAGAATTTAAAAAGTATATTGGCTATTTTAAAATTATAAGTGTTCCCATTATTCTAAGTATAGTTTATTTTTAGTAAGCTTAGTAATTTTAATATCAATTTAAAATATAGCCAAAAAAGGGGAAACAGATTCTTTTTAAAAAAAAAAACAGATTTTTTATAGTAATACATCTTCTTATTCAAATATGACTTGCTTTTTAGGCCCTAAATTTTGTTGATATGCCAAAATACTGACAGGAGATTTGAGTACCTGGAAAACCATGGATGATAAGATATCAGAGATTCTGGACAATCAGACGAAAGCACAAGCATGACCACAAACACATAAACATACAGAATAATCAAGTTAAATACATACAAGTAGAAATACACTTTACACAAATATGTAGACCTGGAATAGTAAATTACTTTAAAAAGTTCTATAATAATAGTTGAAAAAGAAAATGATGTGTTATGAAATCAGCTCTGTTATAGAAAAAGTACTTTGAATGCTTTAAAGGAGTATTTAAGCGTATGAAAATAATTTTACATAAACCTTGTTTTGGACACAACACCAATGTACAATTTTTTATAAAGGCAAGAATCACTTAATAGCTTTAATGGATCAAATTTGGAAAAATGTATCACTTAGATTTACTTTTATTTTTGTATGTGTAGTTCCTGCTATTTATTTCTTTATCAGTTCAAAAGAAATGGGAGAAATGATTCACTAGAATTTTGAGATCTGCTCTTTAAAAGATTGTCTTGTTTATCAGGTAACAATGGCAGTGTGTGTGTGTGTGTGTGTGTGTGTGTATGTGTTTGTGTGTGTATATAAGGGATAGAGATAGAAATGGCTGGCATGCCTAGAGAAAGATGTTGTTCTTTCTCACATCTCTTACTATTAGAGTATTTACACAGAAAGTCAAGAAGAAGGAAAATATACTTTAAACATTTTTTGGTTATTTTATTACTCACTGCTTAAAAATTCTACTGTATTGTCAGTAATATCCATATATTTTTCACAGGTGGAAATTAATGTGATGTAAAGGGACTGTAGCTGAGTATATTGCCCAATAATTTGATCTGTGAAAAGAAAGAGAAAAAAAAGGCAAAGATCAATAAAAATAGGAAAGAAGACAAAAAGAAAGAAAAGGAATGTAACAGCTCTCAAGGTCTATCAGTATGAATCATGTTTCTAAAAAATATAGTTAAGAAAATATCCATTTAATTTAGGTGATAGAATTATCTTCTGTTTCTAGTATTTTTGATGGGTAATAAAACAGGAGGTTTAATACGTTAGTGAAAAAAAGGCATGCATATATTCTCTCATTCAGCAAGATTAGAATCTGCTTAATTATTAAGCAAAATATGTTAATCAACAATAACCCACAGTTGAGAGTTCCTTTTATATTTAGAGGACACGAAATTAAATTTCATATTTACATATTTAGTGATACATTTCCAAAGTTCTTCGTAAATCAATTTCTAAATATATATGCAGTGTCCTGTATTTTGTTCCCAGGAAGCTTTTATACACTGCTTTTATACAAGCTGATTTTTGCTTCCCCTCCCTGGACCCCCACATTATCTATATGTGTTTACACGTTTCACTATAATGGCCCCAGAGGAAGTATTATGGTCCATCTCGTCGATAATCCATGTTTTAAACTCTCTAACTACATGGATGGCATTATCAGCTATCACTGTACTGCTCTCCATTTTAAGAAGTACCTAAATACATATTTACCAGCTTAATCTGTATCTTGAAAGGTCCCTAAGTGTGTATTTATATGATAAAGTGTACTGACACAATGCAAACTGACCTTTTATGTGCTGTTTTTTAATTATTAAAATAAAACACAAAGCTATAGGGTACATTTAAAGCACATGTTTAGTTGCACAACTTTTTTCTTTTGGAAAAATGGCAAAAGTTTTGTAAATGGCTTTTGGCCGTTAACTTTTATTTTATAAGTGTCCTAGAAACAAAAATTTTGACCAAATTACCTGAGAGTGAATACAATATAAGAAATGCTTAGGGTATTTTCTTTTTCTTCCCCCAACCTTCCCCCCCCCCCACAGGGGCAAGGATATATGTGGCAGAACAAAGTATCTGTTCCCAAAAATAGAAACCTTCATTAATTATAAAATACGATATTTATTTATTTATTTATTTATGATTTTTATTTATTTATTTATTTGACACAGAGACAGCACAAGTAGGCAGAGAAGCAGGCAGAGGGGGAGGGAGAAGCAGGCTCCCCATTAAGCAGAGACCTTACGTGGGGCTCAATCCCAGGACCCTGGGATTATGACCTGTGCCAAAGACAGATGCTTAACCGACTGAGCCACTCAGGTGCCCCTCAAATGTGATTTTTAGATATGCCCCATCACCCAACGAATTCCTACAGAATGGATCCTCTTAATTTGCATGTTACTTAAGTTGTGTGATCTTTTAGGGACTTTTATTTGGTTTAGAGTGGAATACTTCCTTTAGTTTTATATGTTTAAAATTTTACTGATTCAAACTAGAAACCAAACTTGTGCATAATGTTGAATATGAGGTATTCAGAAAATATACATAATACAGAATTAAATAGTAATATGTATATTTATGTGTTTTTTTCCCCTAAATTAACTAGACTGAAGTCTCCCATAAGACAGTCACAGATCTTCACTCACCCCATGACTCTTCTTGTCAGTTGTGTCTCAGAAATGTGTTCTTGAAAACATGAATTGGAAAAGTCTACTACTGCTGTATATTTGAGTCGGGTTTGTTAGTCGCACAATGCATTGGGCACAAGTGAACTAAATTTGGAGATTTAAGCCACAAATGCACATATACAAGATACCTTCACAGAAGAGCATTTCTCAGGGCATTTACTGACTTGTACCTGGGTTCTACCTTCATTTAAAATCCAAGCAATGGTATTAGCTTCCATCTCACAATCCCTTTCCTCTGGGCTGTTGCACTGACAGATCCTATTTGTGACCCCAGCAGCAGGCCCAGCTCATGTGTTTCAGGCTTGTCCAGGTATTCCTACAGTAGATTTACTATTCTCTGTATCTCACCAAGGATTCTGGACCATGCTTCTGTCCCTGAACAAGTATCTGTGTTTGGGAAGATAGAGGTGCTGTTTACAATAGTCTTTGCCTCTGCCCTCAGACTCAGGGATTGGAGGTGAAGAAAAAGTCTGTGTAGAACAAGTTTGGGCTGTGATTACCAAAAGAAAAGGAGGTAGAGTCTAGTCTGAAAATAAGGACAAATATCCAGTACATGTGACTCTAAAATTTTTATAGGTCTAGACGCTAGTGTGTTCACCAGAGAATATTGGGGTGTGGTGTGCTGTGGTGTGTGTGTGTGTGTGTGTGTGTGTGTGTGTGTACGCATGCATGTATTTGTGTCTGTGTCTCTAATAGACCTGATCTTCTAGAAGTTCAGCTCGATCAGGCAGATAATTTTGTTGGTGTGGTTAGGTGGTTTATAATATTTGGGTTTTTCCATCTGTCTCTGTCTACATTTAAAATACAACCATTTACAATCTCAAAGCAGTGAATGCAGTAGCACTTCTACTTAATGAAGGCTTAGTCAGAATTATCTTTGCTGAGGACACACACCTGCATGTAGCTGGCATCTCAAACCTGGGTCTACCTGATGTTCACTGCCGATAATAATTGATTTCCTTCCTTCAGTCAACTTAACATAGATCAAGAGTGAAGTGGTACTTGGCTACATACACAATCTCAGCAGCTGCAGTTTTGCTGTTGCCTGTCAGAGTCTGTCTTTTATGGTTTCCATAGAGGCTGGGCATGTTACTGAATTTAATTTTGAAGTGCTGACTGATTCCTCCCTATGCATCTGAGTTAGAGAGACATCCCACAACACCAGATCTGAAAAGAGAATCATCTCCTTTACCATCATTAAATTTGTACCTTTCCCTCTTTATTAAGTACTTGCACTAATTTTATAATATTTCATTCTCATTACCCAAACATTGACAGGTGACATTTTATTCTCATGCTCCAAACATCAAGATTAATAAATGGGTAATACCAAATAAGGTATATACAAAATCTGTCCTATGTTGTTGTTTTATGCTTAAATTGGAAGTAGTTTTATGCTGTCCTCAGTTTAGAAAAGAGGTGATGTTTCCTTATTTCTATAATTTGAGGAAAATAATGTATAGTCTTGGGGGCTACAGTAGGTCAGATGTTCAGTGGGATACTTACTGTTCCTTTTGGAGGCATCATTCAAAGCCTGAAAAAAGTGATGGAGAAAAGAGTACGGACCAGGGGAAGGGACCATGAATTGCTCTTCCCTCTTCAATGCATGTAGCTTTAAAGAACTAGGATTTGAATCACATTAGAATTAATTTTCTATGCATACATTGGGAAAGGGAATGAGGAAAATAATTTTTTTTTCCAAGATAATGTTTAAAATAAGACCAGGTCATTGGTAAGTTATTTTACAGCTGATACTGCTCTCATACATGATGGTAGCTATGTGAGGATTTATTGGTTTTCAAAAAACCTTATAGGGGCACCTGGGTGGCTCAGTGGGTTAAGTCTCTGCCTTTGGCTCAGGTCATGATCTCAGGGTCCTGGGATCGAGGCCCACATCGGTCTCTCTGCTCAGCGGGGAGCCTGCTTCCCCCTCTCTCTCTGCCTGCCTCTCTGCCTACTTGTGACTTCTGTCTGTCAAATAAATAAATAAATAAATAGTCTTTAAAAAAAAACCTTATATATAATCTCATATAGAAAAAAGTAAGATAAAAGATAATTTTAAACTGTGAACTTAAATGAAGCTACATTTAATGTTAGTGAAGTGTGGCATTGTATGCCTAGAGGAATCCATGGCAATATTCCCATCTGGTTTTCCTCCAATGTTCTCCACTCCTAGTTTCCTAAACTGGGAATCAGAGTAATCCTACTCTGTCCTTCCCCTTACCTCACCTTTGATTGTTCTCTGATATCTAATTCCTACCTTAGAATGTCATATTTCCCCCACACTGTCCTAATTGAGCCCCTAATTGTATTTTATCTAAGTTAATATGATGATTTTATACCTTCCCATGTAAACTTATAGTGAGAAAAATAAAGCAATAAAGAGATTTACTGTGGGAGGACTCCAGACAAAACTTAAGATCCATGTTTAGTTCTCCAACTTGGGCGGCAGGGTTGTGTGAGCTACAGGGTAAATCTTGGAGTGTCTCCACTAATATTTATCAAAAAAAAAAAGGATAATAATTGTTGTTATTATTTTCCTAAACTCAGATATGTGAATTTCCAAAGTGTTATAGATGGGGCAATTCAAATACGGTGTGATTCTAAAGTCATTTTTTTTAAAGATTTTATTTATTTATTTAACAGAGAGATCACAAATAGGCAGAGAGGCAGGCAGAGAGAGAGGAGGAAGTAGGTGCCCTGCTGAGCAGAGAGCTGGATGTGGGGCTCTGTCCCAGGACCCTGAGATCATGACCTGAGCTGAAGGCGGGGCTCCACCCACTGAGCTACCCAGGCGCCCCTAAAGTCATTTTTATTGTGTTTTTTTTCATTATTGTTATGAAATATGTTGATTATGAAAACTAGAGAAAACGTGCTGTACTATAGAGGTCTAACATTTTATAACCTGTGGCTAATTCTTAACTGTATTGCTAGATTCTAACTATATTAAAAAATACTTAATTTATTTTCAATAGCATATTATGCTGTTTTAATTTGCACCGCTTATAGCTCATTTAATTAAACATAAGAAAAACAGGCATATGGGGGAGAACCACATAATTGTCATGCAATGTACATAGTAGAAGGATTCCTGATTTTTTCCTAAGACTAAGATGTTTGTCAAGAAGACTTTTATATATGCCTATATTTATGCATTCCCTATTTAAGGAGCTGCAGGCTATTGTAAAACTTATTATCATAATTTTCATTTTTTTTTCATTCTGCTACCTCTTAAAGATAGACACCCTGTCTTTTAAACATATTTGGATCTAATCTAAATGCCCAGATTTAATCACATTGAATTTTTAAAAATAAGTTATCTTTGAAAAAGTAAGATATTTTTTATGCTAGAGTTTTCTTTTAAGCTGCTCATGAGGCAACAATTACATGAAAATTCAGACTGAGACAAGCCACTGAGGTGCTGTTTTCAGTACCCAAATGGTCTCCATGAAACAGAGCATCGAGGGGTATATTTTCTTTTAACTTGACTTCAGTTCTCTCTAATTAGTAGTGTGCAATGTACCATTGTAATGCCTGCTTCACCCCCTTGGTTCTTGCACCTCCCCTTGGGGATTTCCCAGCTGTTTTTCTCTCCTGTTGTAATTGAAATCTTACTTGTTCCAGCCTGTAACTGATAGTGAACCCAACCATTTTATATTTGTCATGCAACAGATGTAGAATAGAAACTCTCAAAGTGGCATATGGAAAAACTGCCCTACTAGAGTGAAATCAGATCCACTTCTATGTCACAACTCCATTCTCTCAATACTTTGTGATTTTTCTCTTCCTTGAAAGTGCTTTGTTGCTGCAAAGTCAACATAAAATCATAATACTCATTGGCTATATGATGAGTCTTCTTTAGCCTTGTTACATGATTCTATATCTATAATAAGAGCCTCACAGAATAATGTAGATGTTTTAACAAATATAACAGGGTTCTCTACACGCTTTTGTCAGATCTGGTCACCTCTGTTAAAGTAAAATAATTATGCTTCCATAAACTTGTCTTGCTCACGAATAAATCGAGTGATGTTTGAATTAGTTAACTATAATTCTTAAATAAAAAAAAAACTTGCAAAATGAACCTCCAAATCAATTAATTCCAATTATATCTACACCTGTAATTCAAGAGTAATTCAAGAACCATTTGCTTAAAAAGAAATACTATCTTTCTGGGCACCTGGATGGCTCAGTCAGTTAAGTGTCTGTCTTCATCTCAGGTCATGATCCCAGGGTCCTAAGATTGAGCTCTGGTGACAGGCTCCCTATTCAGTGGGGAGCCTGCTTCATCCTCTCCCTCTGTCACTCCCTCCACTTATGCTCTCTTGTACTCTGTCTGTCAAATAAATAAATAATTTGAAAAAAAATGAAATATTATCTTTCCAATATAACATGAAGGATCTTTGTAATTGATTCCAGATTATAGGATATATTATATTTTCAACAAGTAGTGTTGGATGCTTTGTAGATTGTTTGGTATGCTTTTTTGAGGATATGATAGGCCCTGAGTGGCTTAACTAGTGTGGAAAGAGACAGAGTGGGCACCTGGGTGACTCAGTAGGTTATTTATCTGCCTTCAGCTCAGGTCAATATCCCAGGGTCCTGGGATAGAGTCCAGTATCAGGCTCCCATTCAGTTGGGAGTCTGTTTCTCCCTCTGCCCTGCCCCCCACCATGTTCTTGGGCATGCTGTCTCTCTCTCTCTCTCAAAAATAAATTTTAAAAATCTTAAAAAAAAAAAAAAAGGAAGAAGAAGAAGTAGAAGAAATAGACAGGGCCTGGACTGAGTAGGACTGTCTAGGGTAATTGGCTATTTCTTCAGATGGAGAACCCTTTGCAGGTGAAATGGGAAATGCAATTACAACATCCATTGCCCTAGGACTTTTAAAGTAAGTTATCTAACAAAATTAAATCCAGAAGGAAAAATCTGGAAGTAAAATATTTGGGTAGTGGGGAATCAGGAAATAAAATGAACAGCAACTTCATTCTGCAAGTATTCTTTTTAATTTTTAGCAGAACTTCAGTCAGTCTCTGAGAATGTGAGGAGCAAGGTAGGAGGAAAAAATAATAGACAAGTGTTTCAGGTAGTACTAGGGTACCAATCAATGGTCGTAGAATCCAAGGCAAAGCTCTGAGACCCAATGGAGACTACAAGGGCTCATTAGCTAAGTGAGGCAGAAGCCTGAATGACTGATGGTATCAGAGATATATTTTTGAAAAAATGATTGATGATATTGTAGCCACCAGGTTTGAGAATAGATAAGTGGAGGATGGAGATGAGTTAAAGGGCTACTAAAATATCCAGATAAGGTACCGGAATTGAACAGAAAACCTGGGGAGTGCCCATGACATAGGAAGGTATTTCAGATGTCAAAGTGGCATGACACTCCATGAAATGTGAAGCAAGGAAAATGTGGCAAGTGGCCAAGATATCTGTAGGCTGACTGATCGGAAACTGTTTTAATATTGACAGAAGTGGGGGAATACTGAAGGCAAAACAGATTTGGGAGATGAAGTAAATAAATGAGGCACCTAATATCTTGGAAATTCTTTTGAAATATCTAGACACAGTATAAAGTAATTATTTAGAAGCAGGAATTGGGAGGGAAATCAGATTAGATATACATTAAAAGGTAATAATTGCATATTAACCAGTTATATAATATTTTTAATATGTTTTAGAATCTTCTGTAAGAGAAGACCATACATACTTTCAGGGATCATTTCTGTAGAATCTTCTGTAAGAGGTCATTTTTGAATATAAATGTATGGAGAAATTAATATAATATTAAAAACTTTAAATAATTTTAATACCATTTTTTCTTTGAAATAACTTATGATTATACAAAATGTGTTAGCTAGGAAAATGGTTAAAATCTCGTTATTGTATTTTGCTGTTTACAAAAGCAGATTGGATAATCATTAGAGAAGTTAATTTTCTTACCCCAGTTCAAAATTTATTTGCAGTGCCTTTTTTTTGTTCTAAATTATTCAGATAGTTGACGTTATTTTTAAAGTGATCACTTCTCCCTTTTGAATAAAAGTCTGTTACTAGAGATTAGTGCCTCATACATTATAAACAGAACAGAGAAATGAGCTGTGCTAAATAATTCTAGTATATCATATCATGTTCGCCTTTTAAGTGAAAAAAGAATAGAAACATGGCACTTATATTTAGCTATGTTTGTAATAAGATGTGGCTATAAACTCATACATTTTATTTCAATTGTAATATTAAAATGCAAACATTCACATTGGTTTTTATGTACTATAGTCTTTCATGCTAGAAAGAAAGATTGTGTTAATATTAGTTTAATTTTAATGAAGTAGAACAAAAGGTTGTAAAATATATCAAATACACTTTAGCTATTAATATCAGAACAAGTTTTCTCCATTGAAAGCCTGGCTGAATTTTACATGATTCTTAAAGTATATATGAATATGCAAAAATTTACTTCATTTATGATAAATTCATAGTTTACATTTTTTCAAAGGATTAACACACCAACAGTTTGTGAATACTTTTAAAGGCTAAATTAAATAAAATACTTTTGTAGACATACAATTTAAAGTCCGTGGTACTGCTGAGTTGATTTTACTAGTTTCCATATCTCAGATGGCTGAAGTACACCTAGAGAAGGTCTTTAAAGGAGAAAAAGTAAATGGCTTTCTGGATAGACCCTGGTGAGTTGTCGAGACTCACAGAAGACTGAAAGATGAGAAAAGATAATGTGGAATGAAATATATGTTCTGTAACATGAATATATATTTAGAAACCTGGAAGTAATGGTGATGAGTACAAAACTGGAAAATTTGGCATAGTGGATTAATCTCATTTTTAATTTTTTATGCCTTAATTTTAATTTTTGATGTTTCATTTTTTCTTTATATTTCCATGAAAATCCAGATTCCAGTTTCATTCACACCATCTTTCTATTGTTTTTGCACTTTCTGGCACTGATTAAAACGGTAGAGGAAGAAGCTCTTGGTGTGAATTCCCAGGGGTGTGTGTTTGGCAGTCTTGTAGTATAACTCTATCTATTCCCTGGGGACTGCCTTCATCTTCCTTGAAGCTTATTTGATGAAAATATTACTAAACTACATAGCTACACAAAGATGGCTTGGAAGATTGCTATTTATAGACAAAGTCATTTCAGCATAAAAAAATTTGAGACGCACGATACTTTGGACACATTTTTCATAGGCTTTGGAGCAGGGCAGAATTTGAAGCAAGGGACAGAAAAAAGAAAGGTTTCTGTTCACTATATAGTTTGTTCTCCTCCTTCCCTTCCCCACTACTTGATTTGGAAAAAGGGTGCAGAACAGGAATCAGGACAAGACACAAAGGAAGGAGGCAAAAACAGGCTTAAAAATGGCAGGGTATTCCAAAGGGAGTCCAGCTTTGTGAGGGGCAGAGGGATGCAGCGGTTCTTCTGAGCATGATCTTTGGAGCCGCTTATTTTTGCCTCATTTTGTTCAGATCTGTTAAGTTCCCTACCCCTCATTTTCTGTCTCCATAAAATGAAGCCCCTAACAGTATGTTAGTTAGTTCATGAGAACTGGGTGAGTTAATACACATGAAGTGTTTGAAATGGAACTGATGTATTGAAAGTGCTGGGTGAGCATTTGTTAAATACAAAATAAAAGGACATTCCAAAGTACTCCCTTTTGAGAGATTTCGGAATTAAGGCAGACAAAAAATTAAAACATGTCACTTAACAGTACCTCAGAAGTTGACCTTCATAATTTTGGTGTATTTTGTGATGTAGAGATTCCATCCATGGGTATATACGCCAGGGAAACCTTCACAGTTTCCATACAGGTGCCCCCATGCCATCAGTGGGGACGCTGATTGTTAGCGTTTACTTGGGCACTTAGTATGTGCGGAACTCATTGGTAAGCAGTTTTTGTACATTAACACATTTACCCCTCGGGCTAACTACATGAGTAGACTATTTTATAGGTGAAGTATTGAGGCCCAAACGAATGACATGCCAAAGGTTACAAACCTAGTCCATCTGGGATTCGAAATTCAAGCCAAAACCGTCTGACATGGAATCTTGCTTTTACCTATCAGTCATACCAAATGAAAAGTCAGGCACAGGGAAAGCTGCTGATAGATTGATTCAGAAGCATTTTCTCAACATCCACAGAGGCTAGAAACTGTTTTAGATACACCAATGAAGCAAAAGTGGGGGGTTGGGGAGGAAGGTGTTCCCAGTCTCAAACAGTTTGGCTTTTCTTGATTAAGACAGATATATCAGTAAAAATTACCATGTATGAAATATGTTGTAAAGGTGCATGCAAAATAGAGTTAACTTCTGTGTCTCTATGTGTGGGATTCAGGTAAAGACATAGTAGAGAAAGGAAACTATGAATGAAATCACTAAGAAGGTCAAGAAGAGGTTTGATAGGTACCAAGATGCCTTTCCAAACAATAGGACATCTTTAAAAAATCATATGACAGTGATACTTAGGTGTGAAAGGAATGTGATAAAAGAAAGGACAATTTGCAAAATTTGCATATCATAAAAATTACTGATACTCCAGTCATCAAATTGAAGTAAGCAGTTGGGAAAAAGATTTTGCATCAGATTTTCATTTTTTTTTATTCCTAAGAAATGTAGAACCAATAAATTAGGGGCCAAAGGTATAAGAGAAATGGCTTTCATTTTGAACTCTAGGGTTCACTAGTGTGGACAATATCAAATTCAGACAAGTACAGTTTCTTTCATCCGTTTCCCCATGTGACTAACTGTACTGTCACTTTTATTCCTCTCTATTCTGTACACAGATGCTGTTTTCTTTGTTTCTGATGTTTCAACTCACTCAACATTACTTTCATGCTCAAATCTCAGTATTTCTTATACCTGGAAAAAGAAATGCTGGTTCTTTTATATTTTAAATTCATGGCACTTTTGACTTGCAACTTTTATCTCCAATTAGATATTTAGGGTCATATTTAAGCTTTTCTTCTCCTTTTTATAATTTGGGTGAATACCTTTTTTTCTCCTTAAAAATCTGTTAATAAGTATATATTAAATGAGTTGGGAGGGGAGCCTGGGTGGCTCAGTGGGTTAAGCCTCTGCTTTTGCCTCAGGTCATGATCCCAGGGTCCTGGAATCGAGCCCCGCATCAGGGTCTCTGCTCAGCAGAAAGCCTGCTTCCCCGTCTCCCGCTGCCTGCCTCTCTGCGTGCTTGTGCTTCTCTCTGTCAAATAAATAAATAAAATCTTTTAAAAAGATTAAAAAATGAATTGGGGGAGTATGATCCCTTTCAAATTTAAAATATATGATTTTCTTCTAATATTTTCTGTTCAAAAGAAATAATGTGCACTGATTTTAAATTCATTATTTAAATGTACATAGGCTAAAATTCTAATGCAAAAAATACTTGTCATGATGGCTGGGTGGTTAGGAGGAAAACAAGTTTTGTAGTGTCATAACAAACCCTCAAAGAAAAGTGAACCTAGCGTCTCCCCCAGATTTGTTGGGAAGAAAAGAACTGCAGATCATTCATCACTTTTGTGTCGTGACCTCTGCTGACTCCACTAGCAGTCTGTGTTACTGAATCACAATGACAGAGCCAAATACAAATGTCACGACTTTGCTGTGTTCCCTGGGTCTTGCCACATCACCATCACCATTTTCTATTCCCTTCCTGAGGACACTTTGGAAGATTTAAAGGCTTTCAGCCTAATCTGACTGGCTCCACACAAACACCTGGAGCTTTGCCAAGGAGCCGAGCCCGATTATGTCAACAAGATGGCTTCGTCCACAGGGGAGCTCCAGACGGGTATGCAGGAGCTATGGGAACTGCCATGAATTAGCTTTATATGCTCCAAGAGGCAATTTCCTATAAAAACAAACTTCAAAAGCTGCCAGAGAATATTGTTTCCCATTGGAACCGGGCCTAGCTTGCAATTGTCTTTAACAACTGTGTCACTTTGGTAGCCCGTCCTCAGGACATATCATGTCCTGCACTTGGACTTCAGTTTCAGAACAGAAAACCAAAGCCCAGTTAACACTGAACATGTCAAAACACTTCTGTAAGAATCCTGGAGCTGCTGTTCAGCACCTCATTATTTAAGTTATTGTTTTTAAGTTTCAAAGTTAGCTAGCTAAATAGATATTTTCTGATCTCAACTTAAAGAGGGTAGGTCCTGTGACTTCAAGATCATTCTGTGAAACATAGCATCCAGATTATGTGAAGCACAAAGCACCCCTCAGTTCATTAGCCTTTTGCTAAGCGTTAAATGAACAGTAGGAAGCTTCACTTACAGGTATATTTAAATATTAGTGGCATTTAAATAAGCCTTATGCATTTTGACTAATTCTGTTCTGTTCTTTCCAAAGTGTGTTCCAGCTGAAAGACCACCAGGAAGGTTAACTCTTAGCTTCCCCAGTATACTCTGCATTTGGCATCTTAACCAGCAATCAGTTGGTATTCAATAGCTACATATACGAGCAGTGCAATATAACGACTTTCTTTTTATGAACTATAAAGGATATACCTAAAGTTTGCGATGATTCTAGTGGTCTTCTGGGCTTTTACAAAATTTAGAAATATCTGTAGGTTGTAATTTTGGGTATGGTTTTATATATACATTCAAAAGTGCATATACATTTAGATCATTAGGCATATAGAAATTATATTCGGGGTAGTGAACTGGTAAATGTGTATTGAGGGGACACCAGAATATAAAGGCTACGTGGATATGAAGAATGGCACTTTAATGGAAAGGAATGAATTTGTAAAAACTGAAGTTTTTTTCACTCTACCGGAAGGTAGAATAGGTGTTCTTTTCTTCCATAGAAACAGATATTTTGGTGGTGCTTTCACTGAACTTAAGGATTTGTCAGTTAATTGTCAGCTCTGTAAACAGTGCCAAGTAAAACTAGTCATGGTCAGGGCATCTCTGTTACTAATCACCTGCTCTCCATATTTTCCTACACAACCAAGAAAGAATTCATTCAAATCTCAGTTTTCTTTATAAACGCCTAATCTGCAAACATTATATGATGGCAATTCCCTTATGCAACTGTAACCTCTTTTCTATGTGAAATTGCAAACTTAAACTAAAAGCTATATGTAGAAATAGGTAGAAATGTCAAAATCATTTATTCATTTACCTGCTAAAAATCATTAATCATGTACCCTAGTTAAAATAATCTTCCTGGCAGGGTGCCTAGATAGCTCAGTCCGTTAAGTATAGGACTTTTGATTTTGGCTCTGTCTCTCTCTCTGCCCCTCCAACCCCCCCCCAAAAAAAATAATAAAAAAAATAATCTTCCTGGCTTTTTGAAGAATACAAAGATAATACAAAGACAGTGCCTACCCTCAGTGTGGTTGTACTCCCTAAAGAGGAAGGGCAGGTATACAGTTGGTAAAGAAAAAAAAGCAAGATGATAAAAAACAGATTCTGATGCTGGCCACAAGGAAGAACAGAGTGTATAAGGAAGATGAGATTATAATTCCCATGGCCTTGGAATGGAGAGAGGATCAGCTAGGATGTTATGAAGGAGTTGACATTTCAGACAATGAATTTAAACCCATAGAATTAGGAGTAAAGGAAGGAGAAAAGACAACAGGACTAGTATGACCAAGGCAAGACCTGGGATTCAGGAAGGAGTTTCAGTTTAGTTCCGTTAGAATGAAGAAAGAAGGAAATAAGATGGGGCACATCCCCTGAATGTTATTTTGAGGCATTGGGGTATATTGACCAGGTGTTAATGGGTAGGATTGTGGGGAAGGGAAAGATTTGTTGGCTGGGAGATTACATGGTCAAGTGTTTGATTTAAGATAGGGGCAATGAGAATGAAAAGAAAGGGACACTTTGAGATGCTGAAAGACTTGATAACTGATTCTTTTGTGGTGTGATGAGACAGGGTTTAAGATCTTGAGCCAGAGTGACTCTGAGCCTGTCATTTCCATCAACAAGCACAGGGAGCAGAAGGACACTGATGACCTTAGCTCTAAACTCTGCTGTGTATGGTTAGTGTAGCACTGATGTTATCATCCAGTGGCTTAAAGACCTTGGGAAAGGCTCCAAGACCAGGGAAACAGCAGGTAATCATCTGACTTGAGCTAATGTCTCTGAATTGATATTAACAGCAATTTTTTAAGACAATAATCATGGGAAAAATACATTTTAAGTTATATTTGACTAAATATTTGGGAAAGGCATTATAACCTAAATTTAACCAAATGGGATCACCCTTTATATAGAAAAATAGAGATTGAGAAATGGATAACCATTAGTGATATATATACATATATATATGTATATATATATATATACACACTCATTCATATATGGTACATTCTCAATATGTGTGAAAAATATTTCTATAGATTTGATTTTGCATAAATGTCTATGAAACATATTAATAATTATAACTTATCAGTAGAGGTAAAACTTGGGGAAAAACATATGATATTATAGTGAGTTACAGTGTTTAAATTTCTGCAAGGCATTTTAAATACTTTACTGAATCGAAGAATATTCTACTTCTGCTTTATTAGACACCTTTTTCTTTTTTAAGATTTTTATTTATTTATTTGACAGAAAGAGAGAGACAGTGAGAGGGAACACAAGCAGAGGGAGCAGGAGAGGGAGAAGCAGACTCCCCACCGAGCAGGGAGCCCAATGTGGGCCTCGATCCCAGACCCTGGGATCATGACATGAGCCAAGGGCAGACACCCAACAGACTGAGCCATCTGGGCGGCCCAGTTATTAGTCACTTTTAAGTATGTTAAATTCTATATAAATTTTATATGCTCTAAGTTTGTTTTCTTGAATATGATCAGACAATACAAATTTTATTTATAATCTTTAAAAAATGATTTGTATCTTGGGTTATATTGTGTTCTTTCCAGCTAGCTGTGCTCCTGTACCCTTTGTGTACTGTTATTATATCAAAAAAGAATTTTTTGTTGAGGTTGTTGACTAGTTACTATTATTCTTTAACTTTGTGGAAGTTGAGTGGCCTCCTCTGGTTTGGTGTGAGTCCGATAGCATATTTAAGCAACTGTGTGAAGAGAAAAAAATGTATTTGAAATATTTTCCCATAATTTTATATCCTATGAAAAGGTAGCATACAAGGAATTATATGGCCTTTTTTGAGCTTTTGTTTTTTCTACTCAGGTTTTCATTATATTACTCAATTGATAGGCATCTAACTCTATTAACAGTGTTATCCCAGAAGCTGAGAGTCATGTTCATGCCTGAGTAAAATCTATTCTTCAATTTCCCCCACAGATTGTAACCCCAGTATACCAACAGTGATCTACAAATCTGAAGCTGAAAGCCAGACACTCATCATGATAACAATTACTTTGGACACATCTTAATATACAGGCCCATTTCTCAGTCTCAGATTTAATTTGGTGCTTCAGATGAAATCCTATTTGTGAAAATCAAATAGAGGTTAACTGAAGATTAGGCTTTTCTGCTGTTTAAATGTCCTCAGCTTTGATGTGACACCAGTGTGACATCTAGGTTTTATTTCCGTATCCCTATCAGTTCTACCTCTGTGTCTCAGAGATCATTTCCTCCTGCCAGTTAACAAACACAAGTGGCACACAAGAATTAGTATGCTTGTCATGGCTCCTATCATTTTGGAATTCCCTTGTAACAACTCAAAATATAAAAGGCAAGGAAAACATCGCCTGCTTAGTGCAGCTTAATCTCCAGGAAGACTGGTATTGGGAAGCCACACCTCATACTTTATATTGTCAATTTTAAAAAAGACTTTTAGGCTTGAAACAAAAAGAGGTCGAAAGTGTTTTTTTTTTTTTTAAGATTTTATTTATTTAATCTTAAATTGACAGATTTAATTTAATTGTTTTCACAATTGCATAAACAGCTTTTAAATATTTTTTTTTGCTAGGAAGAAGAGAATGAATTCAAGATGATTAGTACATACATACATTAAAGCTAGATAATATTTTTTATTAAATTTCACCTTTGCAAATTGTACCTTTCACAAACTTTGTGCCTGGGGCACAAATACTCAAGCAAAAATGTTAATAGAAAACACTTTGACAGAGAGAGAGATCACAAGTGGGCAGAGAGGAAGAAACAGAGAGAGGAGGGAAGCAGGCTCCCCACTGAGCAGAGTGCCTGATGTGGGGCTCGATCCCAAGACCCTGAGATCATGACCTGGGCTGAAGGCAGAGGCTTAATCCACTGAGCCACCCAGGCGTCCCATGAAAGTGTTTAATTTTTAATTTTTATTTTTTGAAAGTGTTTTAAAAAATGTAAAATGTTGCACAGCAGTCAATACAAATAATACTACACATTTGGGGTCAACAATCTTGTATGCACCAAAGATCTATATGACAGACAAGAGATCCCACTGCTGAGGGAGAATGCCCTCCTCTGTAGTGTGCATCCACCCAGAGAGCCTGACTCCATGTAACTCACAGTCCTCTTCAGTCTGATAGAGTCCGTTTGTAACAAATCATGGTATAAACTCCTATCTGTGTACTGACCCAGCTGAGAGACCTTGTTTTTGTAATAGCTGCAGCTGTTCCATCTAATGTGTTTTCTATTAACATTTTTTGCTTGAGTATTTGTGCCCCAGGCACAAAGTTTGTGAAAGGTACAATTTGCAAAGGTGAAATTTAATAAAAAATATTATCTAGCTTTAATGTATGTATGTACTAATCATCTTGAATTCATTCTCTTCTTCCTAGCAAAAAAAAAATATTTAAAAGCTGTTTATGCAATTATGAAAGCTAATCAACTATTTAAGATACTTTGGGTTGGTTTACACATTTATTGGTGAGGGATAAATTAAAGTATTGAGAATGTTTATGTTTTGAATTTCATAAGGGTGATCTAATAATTTTACTGTAGGTATTGACACCTACAACTAGGGTATAGGACCTTAATTAAATACCAGTGTCTTATAACTCAGTACTTAATCTCTTGGACTTTTTTCATAATATAATTATAAATAATACCTCTGACTATATATTACATGTATTTATGGATGTACATATATTAATATTTTGTCTTTGATTCATATTATATTTAATTAAAATGTATTTATGACCTAACTTTAAGAACCTGGAGTTGTTCATTTGTGGATATATATTTAATACAACCTGCTCTTTTTTAGAGAAGTTGATAATAAGGGGGGGTTAATAACTGCTGGCAAACCAACCAAATTGTCTCAGATAAGGTAGCCATTAGCCTTTTAAAGAATCAAATTGAAATTTGAGCAGTCATAAAATCACTTGTTGAACCAGAAGTCTTCAGTTTCCTTCATATCTGTAGTCTTGTCTCTATTTAAAAAGTCATATTCTAGGGACGCCTGGGTGGCTCAGTTGGTTAAGCAGCTGCCTTCTGCTCAGGTCATGATCCCAGGGTCCTGGGATTGAGTCCCACATCAGGCTCCTTGCTTGGCAGGGAGCCTGTTTCTTCCTCTGCCTATGCTCTCTCTCTCTCTCTCTCTAACAAATAAAAAAAAGAAAAAAAAAAAGTCATATTCTAGTGTACACTGCTAGTCAGTAAGAAGCAAAGTACATGTTGTGTATTTTGTCTCTAGTTTCAAGGACTTGCTCTGGCTTTATTCACATTAAGATTTCAATGATGTTTTTATAATATTTATAACTCAACTTGGACAATTTGTTACTGTTTTGTTTTCCTTTCAACAAACTCAAAACCAAAGTAATAAAAAGTTGAAGCAGTTTCTCTTTCTTTTATATAATTTTTGTATGTTTTAGCCTTAGGGTTGTATGTGAATGAGTTATTTTTTTTAATATAAACTTCAGATTTTTGAATAAAGATGTGGTAAGTTAAAAATGGGCTGCAAATGTGTCATTTTGAAATAAATTATAGAACCTAGAATTCTAAAACAAAATCTATATCTTTTTAAAAAAGATTTTATCTATCTATCATCTATCTATATCTGAGAGAGAGAGATCATGCATGTGCAAGTGAGCAAAAGGGTAAGTTGGGGTTGGGGGAGGGGGAAAGGGTAGAGTGGGGAAGGAGAAGGACAAGTTGACTCCTCACTTAGCATAGAGCCTAGTGTGGGGCTTGATCTCAGGACCCTGAGATCATGACCTGAACCAAAATCAAGAGTCAGATGTTCAACTGGCTGAGCCACCTAGGTGCTCCCCAAATCTGTAGTTTTTTAAACAATTTCAAAGGGATATCTTTTTATTTCACTTTTTAAAGTAAGGTTAACTGAGGAATAATTTCACACAGTAAAACTTCTTTCAATATACAGTTGCTGTGTGTTTGATAAATGGACACAGTTCTATACCTATCAACACAGTCAAGATATGGAACATTCTGTCATCCCTGGTATTCCCCCTGTCCCTTTATGGTAGACCCCTCTCCCAAACCCAGCTTTTGATAACCTCTCCTCTGTTTTCTGTTCCCAGATTTTTGCCTTTTCCAGGATGTCACATAAATAGAATCTTCCGTTGTGTGATCTTTTGAGTCTGGTTTTTTACTTGTCTTTCATTTTAATAATGCCATTATTAATTCCCTTTTATGCCTGTTTATAACATTTAATAGAGACAAACATCCTTATCAAATGTGGGTGTGGTAGGAGGTATAATTTTTAACTCAACCTCTGTAAGTGATAAACATGTTTATTCTCCTCAAATTATTATCATAATTTTGATGAATGTCTTACCATAAAATTTAAAGAGCAATTACTGTGGATCTCCAGGAGACATTTAAGTTACTCAGATTTCTTTAAAAAATTCTTTATTTATTCTATACTTTCTCCCTGATCCCCTGCGCTTTGTCACTTTTTCTTTTCTTTTTTCGGATTGTATTTCTTTATTTGAGAAAGAGAGAGAGAGCACGCATGTGTGAGAGAGAGCAGTTAGCAGGAGTATGGGGTAGAGAGAGAGGGAGAAGCAGACTCTCCACTGAGCAGGGAGACAGATGCAGGGCTCAATCTCAGAACAAGCCAAAGGCAGACACTTAAGTAACTGAGTTACCCAAGTGCCTATCACATTTTCTTAATATACTGTGTTAGTATTTACTAAAACAAGTGAGTGATTTAAGGACATTTAAATTATTTTAGTTTTTTCCTACTATTCTAAAACATTGTATACTATCTGGTAGACTTTTTAAAAATAATGATTTTCTTAGATGATTATTGATATGCAGCACTATTTATAGCTGTCCCAGTTTTACCTCAAACAAGTCAATCAAATACCATGATTAAAAGAGATAAACATGTTGGAGGAAAAGTATGCACAAATAACAACGGGGACAAGCTTAGTATTTTGTTCTGTTTTCAGTATTGTTGTCATTAATATTTTTAAAAATTTAATTTTGGTGTGCTGTATTTATATTTCTTTTCCAAAATGGTTATGTCAGAGGAATTTAGGAATTATTTTGTATTTAGGATAAAACTATCACATAGGGCTTTGAAGTCCCAAACTGTGCCTTGATTTACCTCTAGATACTATAAGGTTACTGATTTTCATTTATGTTTTCATTTATCTTTCCATCAGTCCTATAAATAAGTTACTAGTACTTTCATGTTTTAAACTTAGTATTCTATGTTTTTTGTTTTATTCTCTCTGCCAGTACTTTCCTCAGATGTTGTTCAAGACTGGCTTGAATTTAATTATAAGTGGGTATGTTTGCAATTTTACCTGTAAGAAAGTGGATAGAGAGAAGAGATGAGATCTATATTTATATTCAGTAATAAAATTTTTAAAATGATTGTTTTTATTGTTTAATTACTAGTTATTGATAACATATGTGATCCCTGCGGAAGTCTTGTGTGTGTGTGTGCGCGTGTGTGTGTGTGTGTTTTGTTTTTGTTTTTTTTATAAAGATTTTATTTATTTATTTGTCAGAGGAGAGCACAAGCAGGCAGAGTGGCAGGCAGAGGCAGAAGCAGGCTCCCTGCTGGACAAGGAGCTGGATACGGGACTTGATCCCAGGACTCTGGGATCATGACCTAAGCCGAAGGCAGTGGCTTAACCAACTGAGCCACCCAGGCATCCCGTGTGTGTGTGTGTTTTAACGATGTCCTCTAACTGTCCAGTTGGAGATGAGAGCATAGGGGTGACTACCATCCTCATTGTCCCTGGTCATTCTTTTTAGCTGAATCTCTTTGTTACCTATTAGTTAAAATTTAAGACAACTCCACTGCTTCAACTAGAATGTGAATAACATATGAACTCTCATTTCCTTTTCTGCCATTCCCTACCATCGATGTGTAGGCTTAACCAACTCATAAATGGTGTACAGTCAGCCAGTTGCTCCAGGGTTTTGGATGACATCAGTCCACTTATTCTAACCACTGGCAAGTACTGTCAATACCACCTTCAAAATATAGCCCATACTTGAGCCTTTTCTCTGTCTCAAGCACCACCATGACCCAGGTCCAATTTGCCATCATCTGATGCTTAAAGTACCCTTTTCTATTACTGTTGTACAAATAACCACAAGCTTAATAGCTTAAAGCAACACAAAGCTGCCTACAGAAATTCTGAATCAGTTTCACTAGCCTACAACCAAAATGTCAGCGGGCTTGTTCCTTTCCGAAACTCAATAGAGAAGAATCTGTTTGCTTGGCTTTTCTTGCTTTCTGCTTCCTGACCTGTTCTTTCCATCACTCCAGCCTCTTGGGTCACGTCTCCTACCACTCCTCTGTAGTCAGTTCTCCTTTTGCCTCTATTTTATAAAAACACATGTAATTAGGGGTAATCCAGGATAATCGTCCCAACTCAAGAATCTTCATCACATCTTCAAAGTCCCATTCGTCATATAAGGCAGCATTCACAGTTTGCAGAGATGAGGATTTGCATATCTTTGGGAGTCATTACTCAACTTACCACCCTTAAATTGCTTTTCTGAAAACAAAGCTGCTTTCTTAAGTCAACTTTTTATAGCTGAGCTTTTTTGCTTCCTGTTCTTTCTGTTGAGAATATGGCCTCTTTTGATTATTTAGGTCCCTGCTCAAAAGGCATTTCCTCAAAGAGATATTCCCATTCACTCTTTAGTTCTGCATTATTCTCTTCACAGCCCTCATAACTCTGCTGTCATTTTATTTGTTTACTATCTAATTGACTCCATCACCATAGGTCAGGGTTTTTGTCTTGTTCACTGATGCATTCCCTGGATTAACCATATTGGCAAGAAGGTAGTAATCTCTTAAATACATATTGAGTAAACATTGTATTATTCCGGTTATAAAAAGGAGCAAAAGCTGAGACTCACAGGTGTTAATTGTTTAAGATCACAGATCTAGTCAGTAGCAGAAATGAAATTTCATCTCAGATTTGTCTAACTTCAAAATCCACATTCTTTATATTACCTCTTTCTCTTTAATGGAATTTAATAATGATGACCCTTATTAGTATGCATCTACATTAGCCACAACAAGAAGAACCAAACCCAGAACAGACATCATTTGCATTTTTTCAGGGAATCCTGGAGAGTAATATGCTAATAAGTGCTATTGTCAGTGCTTTCCTGACATTGTGCCATTTTGGAATCCATTCCATGACCATGTGGTGAATTCAAGCTCAGGGAATGATTTATGTAAGTCCTTGAATATGTTATACAATATGGTCTTTAACATGCAAGTTATCTTTCTATCATCTAAAAATGGTTCTGGAATGTTAAATGCACTTACTCTTTGGGTAGTTTTACTGAAATCCTTAAGGAGTCTCTGGGTTTTAATTCAATATTAGAAATTCAGTTTTATATATGTAATGCTTTTTTTTACTTACTATTTCTTTAAAGATAAATATTAATGCCTTACCAAATCAATGATTATAGTCAATATGCAAAAATTTACTATATTATTATTTTTTTTTAATGAGAATAGTTTCCTTCTACGGTGCCACATAGTTTTGTGATTTCTTTTGGCACCATTTATTTTATCAGGCTGGTTGTCTATCAGCCAGATTCTTGAATCATGGCATTCATGTGGAGTAGTTGCTTGGGTGTGTGAGAAAACAGGAATTTCATCATGTTGATTTTGTTTTGAAACCCATCAATTTTTATCACTACTTTGGCAATTTTGATTTAGCTAAACAGATAACCTAACAAACTTGCATTAAGCTTTTTTAAAGCTTTTGAAGCACTCTGCTTAATGTTACTTAGAGATAATACAATAAAGTTTAGTACCAGTCCTAAATGCTCCTCGAATATGGTATTAAAAAAAATATAATGTGCCCAAAAGAAGGAAGTACATTTGCACTCATTCCTGTGTCATTTTGTGACAGGTCAAATTGAATGAAAACATTCTAGAACCTCCTTTCTCTTTCAGGTGATTAGAAAATGCTAGTAAGTTAAAATTAAAGAATGCCATGTTGTTGATTTAAACAGCATGAACATGAATATCTTAAACGTATGGAACGGTTTTATTCCTGAAGAGTTTAGCCTCTCCTCTTAATTCATTGACTATGCTGATAATAGAAGCATCCTAACAGCTTGAGATAGTAAGCAATTGGGACATAAAGACATCTACAAAAACCTATCCGTTTATGTGGGGATAATCTTTTGAGCAGATTTTAAACTTTCACTTGATCATTTTTTAATTGAAAAATCAAATATAATAATCCTATATCCAATGGACTTAACATTTTTTGAACGTTTAGCTATATACATACTATTTCAAGCAAAGGAAGATAGAATTAAAAATTTAGTCCAAACTAAAGTGGACTAAAGTCAAAGAATACATTTTGTTGAAAACATCTTAGATGTTAAGACAAGTTTTTTTTTTTTTAATAGATTTAAAATAGTTAAATAGGTTTGTATTAATAAGTAAAACATCTTTGGGGTGCCTGGGTGGCTCTGTCAGTTAAGCATCTGGCTTCAGCTTATTTCATGATCTCAGGGTCCTAGAATGGAACCCTGTGTCTTGCTCCCTGCTCTGTGGGGAGTCTGTTTCTCCCTCTTGCTCTGCTGCCAACCCCCCGAGCTTGTGCTCTCTCTGACAAATAAATAAATGAAATCTTTAAAAAAAATAAGTAAACATTTTAAAACTTTAAAAAATAAGTAAAACATTTTTAATGACCTAAATTGAACAAATTAATTTTGACTACTTTATAAATAATTATAAATAATTATAATATAACTACATTATAAATAATGAAAGGAATTGTTGGATACAAAAGCAACTGGTGCTCTGTAAAAAATGTTGCTCAGGTATCCTTCATCTTTGGAGTCCAAGTAGAGCTCTCTTAGGAAGATACTTTATAGATATTACATGTTTTATAAATTTAGGTTGACTGGGTGGACACATTAGATGAGATAATACATAGAAAAAGGAATCAGAAAACTTGACTTTTTTTTTTAAGATTTATTTGTTTATTTGACAGAGAGAGAGAGAGATCGCAAGTAGGCAGAGCAGCATGCAGAGAGGGGAGGAAGCAGGCTCCCCACCGAGCAGAAAGCCCAACATGGGGCTCGATCCCAGGACCCTGAGAGCATGACCTGAGCCAAAGGCAGAACCTTAACCCACTGAGCCACCCAAGTGCCCCAAACTTGACATTTTTGGTAACTGATATATATAGTGTCAGAGAATCAGTTTTGTTAACTAAAACAACTTTTTTATGTCTGAGTCTAAAAATACCACAAATATCTTGAATCATCTTACAAGTTTTGTCTAAAATTACCTAGAATGTTTAATATTTAATATTAGGGCACAGTTGCTGAGATGAACCAAAATGCACTTTTAGAATAGGGTGAGATATAAAACATACCTCAATAACTAGTCTGAGTTCCTGAAAGATCAATACTTTATCATTTGCAATTAAAATTATATTAAGATGTCTTATGAAAATTCATTATTAAAGGAAGTCTTTGACTAACTCATTGATATAAAGAAGCAACTTGCAAAATTATACTTTCATTCTATACTATAAAATCTCTACTTTTAATTATTTAACCTAGGTTTTTTGCTATAGATTTATGGCTTATTTATTAAAATCTGCTTCCACCTGATGAAATTTCTTAAAAGACATTTATTTATTTGAGAAAGAGAGCATTGGGGAGAGGGGCAGAGAAACTCAAGCAGACACCATGCTGAGCACAGAGCCCTAAATGGGGCTTTATCTCACAACCCTGAGATCATGACCTATACTGAAACCAGGAGTTGGAAGCTTAACTGACTGGGCCACCCAGGCGCCCCCCTCCCAATGAAATGTTTTGAAGTGATTGTCTTTATGAATTATTTTTTATATTTTTTGTATAAAGTTGGGCATTGTGTATTTAATGTTCTTTTTTAAAATGGGATGTGACTCAATATGCTGCCTTTAGTAGATACATTGTGTGAAAATACTGTGATATAAAAATGACTTAATTTTTATACTTTAATATTATTGAAAACTAAAAACCTATAAACATGTATTGAAAGTAGAACCACTTTTTCTGTTTAGCATATAAAAATAATCTAAAATTCTTTGGTATACATAATTTTTAATATTGTTAAATTTATAATCTAATGGAGAATATGAGATAGAATGGATTTCTATTTCTCAATAATTTTACATTTTTTAATGTTTCATAATACCTTATTAAACATATAGGTAATTATGTATTACAGTCTCTAAAAACTCATTAACTGTTTAAAATACATGTTAAAATCTCACAATACAGCTCTCTATATAAATATATTAATAATATCTATATGGAGCGTATATACTAGCTTATATCCATCCAGAATTTAGAGAAATCATTTATTTAATACGTAACTTCTTAAAGTAATAGTTAAAACCAATAACAGGTTTAAGAAATCCAAAGTATCACAGACTCAGACTAATTTGTTATATAATATGGCTATAGCACTGCATAATAAAAATTTCTACTCATAATTATGTTTCATAAAAAATATCAAAAATTGAAAGTAAGATATGCTTGATATGACACAGGTCCTAAATCTTTGAATATTGGTCATTCATTAACCATATACATTTTAACTTTGATTAACTTAATCAGAGATGTCTGTTCCTTAGCAGTTATGCATAAATTTGAAATTACTGAGCCCACTAAAGCTCAAGATCTGCATGCCAAGACAAAAGTAAGTACATGAAGTAAGTAAGTCTTATACCTATATTTGTGGGTATAAATAAAAACTTATAATACTTATGTACACAGGATATGTGTATGTTTATGTATTAAATGAAACTCATTATACTTGACTCTTGAACAACACGGGTTTGAACTGAGTGGGTCCACTTACACATGGATTTTTTTAATTTTTAGTAAATACAGTACAATACTGTGAATGTATTTTCTCTCCCTCATAATTTTCTTATTAAAATTTTCTCTAGTTTACATTTTTATAAGAATACAGTATATAATACATAAAACATACAAAATGTGTTAAATCAGCTGTTTATGTCATCAGTAAGGGTTCCAGTCAATAATAGACTATTAGTATTTAAGTTTTTGGAGAGTCAAAAGTAATACACAGATTTTTCCACTGCATGGGAGGTGGTTAGTGTCCTTCCCCCTCTCCCATGTTGTTAAGGGTCAGCTGTATGTAGTTAGAATCTGGAGGGCATTATGCCAAGTGAAATAAAAAAGAAAGAAAGATAAATACTGTATGGTATCACTTACATGTGGAATAATAAAAAAAAAAAGGCCAATTTCACATAAACAGAGAATAGAATGGTGGTTACTAGGGACTGAGAAGGGAAACAGTGATGTAGATCAAAGAGTATACACTTTAAGTTATAAGAAGTGTCAAGTTCTAAGGATTTAATGAACAGTGTGGACTATAGTTAGTAATATGGTATTATATACTTGAAAGTTGCTGAGACTCTATCTTAAGCATTCTCACCAGAAACACACACAAAAGTTATGTAATTACACTAACTATGGGAAGTGACAAATGTATTCATTATCTTGATCTTGGTAATCATTCAGCAGTATATATGTATATCAAGTTATCACACTTTAAATATACACAATTATATTTGTCAATTATTCCTCAACAAAGTTAGGGGAAAAAAAAGAATGAAAAGCCAAGGGACTAATGATCTGATTCATGCTGCTTTGTACTGACATATTCAAAATATTGATATAGGTTGAGGCATAAAATTCAATAATAAAGAAAACAACTCTCAACATTTTCTGAAAGCCGTGTTCATATAGTCTGCAACTTTATGAGTAGTCAGTTGACATAAAATCATATAGACAAACTCAGTAAGAAATCTGTGAAAATAAATGTGCAGGATAAAAGAACTATCTCCAGGCCAAATTAACATGTTTCTTAGCTAAATCTTCTAGACATGTTGCTAATTATTTCCAGTTATGATATTAAGGCGCATTGGGAATTGAATGCACCACAAAAATCCTCACATAAGGATAACAATTTCAAACAGGAACAATTAACAGATGTTTTTATTTTTAAGTTGGGGATTCTGGTCACAGAGTTTGTAGAACTGCTATGAAATTAGGATGACTTAATAAAAAAAGTTCCTGCATCATTTACCACTCCAAATTTATTTCCTCCAGAAAATAAATGGTCTGGCTTACTCTCTTAAGGATGCCATTTAAAATACTGCCTTTTTCTATGAAAACTGACTAAGTACTTGGTAGAAGATATTTTGTGCCATTGCTAGTGAAGTATGACTCTTATGAGTTTGGCTTCCAGAAAGTCTCAGAGGGATATAAAATGGTCCGTTTAGCTTATGTTTATATAAACCCTATTACTCTGTAAGGTTCAAAAAGGAATAGCTACTATATTTCTGTGATTCAATTTTCCTCTTGTTGCCTATTTCTTTTTGATCCTCTGAAGTATCTTCATTTTTTCCTAATCCAGAGGTCTAAAAGAGATCTGAGTAGGAAAACATGATTGTACTTATTTATCTAGTGTAAAATACTGCTTTCAGCTGGACATAAAAATGGAGACAAACATTTCCCCCTTTAACTTACAATTGTACAACAAAGAATTCAAGGTCACTAGAGATGTAAAAGGTTTAGAAATATAAATAACTAAAGACATAGAGTTCAATTTGAATTTATATTATAATCAGAACCTGGTAACCATAGTTTATGAATAAAGTGCTTTTATTAGAGAAGGAATCATTTTAATACTTAATGAGTTGAACAGAGTTTAGGAAGTTAGAAATACTGACAGAAGAAAACAAACCTACCAGAAATAGAATAGGTAAGAAATTAAATATGTTAAAAATGGTTAAAACAAAATAGGTGATATAAAATGAACTTAATTTAACATCTCATGGAATGAACAGTCTTATTTTGGAGAACTGCAAAATGGTCCAGAAGGCAGAAAGCTTGGGGCGCCTGGGTGGCTCAGTGGGTTGAGGCCGCTGCCTTCAGCTCAGGTCATGATCCCAGGGTCCTGGGATCGAGCCCCGCATCGGGCTCTCTGTTCGGCCAGGAGCCTGCTTCCCTTCCTCTCTCTCTCTCTGCCTGTCTCTCTGCCTGCTTGTGATCTCCGTCAAATAAATAAATAAAATCTTTAAAAAAAAAAAAAAAAAGAAGGCAGAAAGCTTGAATAGGATAGAGAATAAAGAACAACATAGAGGAAAACAGAAAAATTTCATTGCTGGGGCCACATAGTCCACCTTGTTTGGGGTGAGAAGGAATAAGAAAATGAGTATAAAGTCTATTTGCTTAGTATTTGGAGATTGGCTGCCTGGATGTATTCTGTTATGGCCAAGCAGGGCATTTATGGGAGCTTATCTAAGTTTTAGTTTTCTGACATGTTACCCCTGGCAGAAGTGGCTTCATCGTGGGTCTAGAAACACATTTCAGCAGTTCCCCCTTTTGGTTATCCTCTTGATCATTTAGGAGGTCTGATTGAAGTATCAATCTTGGGGTGCCTGGGTGGTTCAGTTGATTAAGTGTCTGCCTTTGGCTCAGGTCATGCTCTCAGGGTCCCACATTGGGCTTCCTGCTCAGTAGGGAGTCTGCTTCTCCCTTTCCTTCTGCTCCTCCTCCACTCCACTTGTGCTCTCTCTCTCTTCTCTCAAATAAATAAACAAAATCTTTAAAAAAATGTATCCGTCATAGTGTGATTCTTAGTTACCATTGCCTCTTCAGGTGTCAGTGTAGCATATACAAGAGACCATGTCAAGAGTGTATTCTTACACATGGTTACATTCTTTTGTTCCTCTATCATTCCAGTCGGAGAGAGACCATAGGTCAACCGGTCAATGGCTGCCCATGTGCATTTAAAACTTTTGAGAGAAGATGGCCTATTAGAGAGACAATAATAATTATTAGCAACAAAACAATGTCTGTGGTTTGGAGAATGCTCTTGAGCCAGGGTCACCATGACCCAAACCAGCTAGAATCAAGTAAGTCAAGAAATGGTCCCAAAGAGAGGGATACTTCTATAAGCCAGTTGGCCTCTTTATGCATTGCTTATAGCTGTGTCTCTGGTTCCCAAGAAGTGTTTACTCAGCAAGGCTCTTTGAGAGAAACTGAGACATTGGAAATCAGGGTCCATGTTTTGGTTATGGGCCCTTGGGAAGGATGCATGGGGGAAGCCCAGGTGTTTTAGATCTCTGGTCTTGGAGCTGTCGTAATTGTAAGCCCACTAACTTGGTGGCCTTTGTTTGTAGGCTTGTGCTCACTTCAGAGTAGAAAGGTAATTTGGGCAGAGGATAAGTGGACCGTGAACATTCAGATAAAGGAGTTTAGAGGAGAGTAGTAGAAATCATGTCGGTCTTATAGCTTTGTGTTTAAAGTATGTCTTTAATTTTTCACTAGCCTTTGCAATGAATAATCCAGTAAAGCTACTTTGGAATTTTGAAGCCTTTTGAAGGCTTCTGCGTGCCAGTTGAAATAGGTATTTCATTCTGTTTGATTTGGGGACTCTTTCTTTCAAGCACTCCTGTGGATGTAAATAATCTTATATAATTGGAACATTCCTCATAATGGTCATTGTAACTCTAGGCTGTCCTAGTAGATTTTGCCATTTTTGTTGGTATCTACAGTTTCCAGGACCATAGTTCCTAGATGGAAAATAAGCAGGCATGTGGAAAGGTGGCATGCTCAATTCTTTGAAACGTGAGGATCCCATTTCTTTAGCTACACTCTGGATCTCTCAGAATCATTTTAATACCTAAGAAGGGTGTGCTTCTGGTTTGGGGATTTTGTGATATTTTACACTGTACCTCCCTGCACGGAAATTTTCTTGAGGTTGGCAGGATGATTTAGTGTCAATCTAACACATTCCATGATGAATTTATCCTAGCACAGGAGTCTTAGAGTCGGATGGTAAGCTCTCTAACAACCTTAGAGCACTCCAACCCATGTCCACCAATTTTGCAGCTTTGGCTTCTGAGATTGCCATTAGGAATTAGTCTATGTATTCCTTTCAAGAGAAGATTTCTTTACAGTGCTGGACATCTTAGTGTCTTTCAATAGTTGTACTTGTGCGCCTGCTTAGGTTTTGATTTTGATTAATTTCTTGTCTTCATTTATATTCCCCTGTGGATTTACCTTGAGGCTTTGTGAATCCCACCCGTTGTGGACCTGCAGGGTAGCTCTCCTGGAACCTTTCCAGAGACCCAGAACCTCTCTGGGAGTTTTAGTAAATCCAAGAATCTTTTCAGGAGCCCAGAACCTTTCTGAGCTCAATTGCTTGGCCGATCGACCAACTTATCTATCTCTTTACCTACCTATCTACCTCTCCATGAAGGCTGCGCCCACAGGAGCAGAGTTCAGTTTCAAGAGTGATGTACTCACAACCCTCATTCACTATGACAGAAACCTTGAACTCAAAGCGTTCAGGGGGCATGTGAATCTCATCCTCCCACAGGTTGTTAGTAGCAAGCTTCTGATCTCATTCCTCATCACCAAAAAACTGTTTAAAAATCATATGAAAGAGAAACAATTTAGATGATGCAAACATCTATTTAACGCTATATGAAGCAGGCAGCCTCCTTTCAGAGAACTGCAAAATGGGTCAGAAGACAGAAAACCTTTAAAGGATAAAGAATAGAGAACAAGGAAGAGACAAATAGAAAACTATCTGATTGACTAGGGCCACATAATTCTTGTTTGGAGTGAGAAGGCTGAGAGTTGGATTGACATTTGGGGGTCGGCTGCCTGGAAATACTGCTGTTTCTGGTCAAGTGGAGAATTTACAGGGCCACAAAGGTTATTTAAGTGTTGGTTTGCTGATGTGGTACCTGGATAGGAGTGGCTCCGTTTGGGACCTAGAAATTTATTTCACCAAACATAAATTCTCTTTTTATCTTATAGTAGTGTCTATTACTGTGAATAGCACATAAGGTAGATTATGTTTTCGGTTTGTATTTGAAAAACTAAATTTATTGTCACTGAAAAACAGATAAGCATTTTAATCTAAATGTTTACAAAATACCTTATTGGCATTAGATAAATATTAAAATTTGCTCATTGTAGGGGCACCTGGGTGGCTCAGTGGGTTAAGTCTCTGCCTTCAGCTCAGGTCATGATCTCAGGGTCCTAGGATCGAGCCCTGCATCGGGCTCTCTGCTTGGCAGGGAGCCTGCTTCCTCCTCTCTCTGCCTGCCTCTCTGCCTACTTGTGATCTCTCTCTGTCAAATAAATAAATAAAATCTTTTTAAAAAATTTGCTCATTATAATATCCTACCTCCTCTAAAAATTACTTACTTTGAATTACTCTAAATAAAGAGTAACAGGTAAGCTTTATTTTTATTTTAAAATAGCCATAATTCTCTTTTCTGTTGAAACTTTTATTTGTCCTTTAGAATGAAGAGAATATCTTTAAAAAATACAACAGTTATTCTCCAAAACATATTCATATTTTAGGAATTCTATGAAAGCCTAGCCAGAAGTGTTGACTTTCAATCTAATAGGTTCCAATATTAAAGGAGTCTACATATTTCTTTGTCATAATAAATATTAACTTGAACCAATGTGGACTACACAATGGCTAAATAAGAGAATGTAGGCCTTTCTCTGTAGTCCTTTCAAAATTGTTTATTTTATTTTTTTAAAGATTTTATTTATTTATTTGACAGAGAGAGAGAAGTAGGCAGAGAGAGAGAGAGAGAGAGGAGGAAGCAGGCTCCCTGCTGAGCAGAGAGCCTGATGCAGGGCTCTATCCCAGGACCTGAAGGCAGAGGCTTAACCCACTGAGCCACCCAGGCACCCCCAAAATTGTTCATTTAATTTTTTTAAAGATTTTTATTTATTTACTTGACAGAAAGATATCACAAGTAGGCAGAGAAGCAGGCAGAGAGAGGAGGCGAAGCAGGCTTCCCACTGAGCAGAGAGCTTAATGCGGGCCTTGATTCCAGGACCCTGAGATTATGACCTGAGTGGAAGGCAGTGGCTTAACCCATGGAGCCACCCACTGAGCCATCAGTGTCTTCCAAATTGTTCATTTTAAGAAAGAACCAAGCAAAACTACCTTTTCAAATTTTTGTTTGTTTGTTTTTCTCATCAACTACTTTGGGAGAAAGCAAATGTAAAGTTTTATGATGGAAAAAAATAAATATATAAATCAATGCTTGAGTAAGCAGCTCTGTTAAGATTTGAAAATCCAAATTTGGCAAACTAGTGGTTCGGGTAGCTTTCTCTTTTATTTGTTTAAAATATGGACTGCACAGCCAAGCACTTTATCTTTCTTAAGCTCAATTGAAGAGAGTGATGAGCTGGAACGCATCTGTTGGTTTTGGCTGCCCTGACAACCCCCTTCTTTGTAGGTTTCTTTGCTGTAGTCATGCATATTGACACCCATTTTAAGCTTTACTTGAAACCCTGTGGCTTTTCATTTGAAATAAATTATCACACCTTTTCCACAGAGAACATGGATTCTTTTCCCCACAGCTTGTTTCTGGCCTTGTCAGCATTTGTAACATGGAAGGGGAGAGTATTATGAGTTATTAATTAGTCTATTGATTTGACATAGTCTCAGTGTAGTTTTTTTTTTTTTTTTCATTTTTGTTTCTGCTGCTACTGTGCTACAGCACAAGAGTTTAGACATAGGCATTTTCTGTGCTTTTCAGGATAAATGAATTTATTTAAAGAGTTAGATACTGATTGAAATTCAAGTTGAAGTACATCCTCCTCTCCTAAGAAACATTATAAAATATTTTTTTAAAATTATAACAGTAAACAACAACAGAACTTAAACACCAATTAAGGGCAGCAATAAAACTATAAAAGATAATGTAAGACTTGCTTTATTGGTACACATTTAATTAAAATGTATGTTTTGTCATTTGCTCAACAAGTGAATCTGCTCATGGCTAGGAGAAAAGGGCAACATCATATACCTGAATTTATGAAGACTGCTCCTTACCACAGCAATATTCTGAAACCAGTCAGGATTTCAAATCTTGATAATAGATACATATTCTCAAAATGCTATCAAAGAAAAAAACTAGATGAGACTCTGTTATTTAAGAAGGACAGCTCTGTATATTTTGTATTCAGCAGCAGTGATTTATTTGGATATATTTATTTTGGTTCCTAGTGAAATAGTTCCCTGGAGTGTTAAAAAAAATTCTTAGGATCAAATATTTATTTCTGTAAAAAGGCAAATCTAAATGCATAATTTCATTGGCATGAAATTTCTTAAGTGATTTTACTCAAATGTATCAATAGTATTATAATATGATGATGACATTCTGCTAAAATGAGAACTAAACTAAAAATGCTAAGATGTTTAATGTATTCATTTAGCTTCTATCCATTAGGTGGTTTTTAAAAACACAATGTGGATTTTTGCAAATGGTTCAGTAATTGTTTCAGTGTAGTCAACCATAGGTACCAATCACATAGATGTGAAAGAGATATATAGGTATGTGTGTGAGAAACACATTTTATACAAATTAAAATTCCTAAACAAAAATAGTATCCTGTATGGTATTAGTCTTCTGCAGACTCCCTTTCCCAGCCCAAATTTAGGAAGACGGAGCAGGTCTATGCAACATTCATCATTAAAAGAATCAATAAGCCTGTATAACTTTGTGATCCCAAAATGTTAGTAATGCAAATAGTTACTGATAACCAGTCAGTTGAGTTCATATTCTAACCATATGATATCACCAGCACACCAAGATTCACCAAAATATGGTTTGTTTCACAAAAAAAGTTATGTTTCTCTAATAGCCCACTGAGATTGAAAATAGTTATGAAAGTACACCTAACTTTTTGGAATTCCTACAGAGAAATTTCTCCTCCTATTCTTTTTTTTTTTTTTTAAGATTTTATTTATTTATTTGACAGAGATCACAAGTAGGCAGAGAGGCAGGCAGAAAGAGAGGAGGAAGCAGGCTCCCCGTGGAGCAGAGAGCCCGATGTGGGGCTCGATCCCAGAACCCTGGGATCATGACCCGAGCTGAAGGCAGAGGCTTTAACCCACTGAGCCACCCAGGTGCCCCTCTCCTCCTATTCTGTTCAGGCTGTCCACAAACCTGAAAAGGAACATTAATGTTAAGTTAGGTAAGGTCAAAGAAATTCAGTTTAAAGGTATTGTGATTTATGAGTATGTGTGTGTGTATGTGTGTGCTGGGGAGATTGATTGTGCACCATCACCCTGCACTTGGGTTTTAACTCTGGCTATACTGGCATTTGATCACAATCCTACTGATCTAGAACTGGCTTAGTTTTAGTTTGTTGGTTTCTTAGACACCTTTACCATTATCTAGGTCTAGACCAAGGTGTTCTGGAAAGAGTGTACAGTTGGTCCTCCAGTGTACATGCTGCATTCTGCACACCTACACATTTATGGAGAATTTGAGGTAGTTGCTTAATTTCTTCACATCTTAGTTTTCCAGTTTGTGAGAAGGAATTATAATCTCCAACTTTTAGATTTGTTCCAGGAAGCATATAGGATACTTGTAAAGCACCTGCCATAATAAATAGCAGTACTAAATAAACTTTTCCCTAAAATTTGAAATATCATGGAAAATAATTACATTTCTATCAGAATCATGTTATGTAACGAGGAAGACTAGTCCAGTATAATATTTGCTTTTAATTTAAAAGTTCAGTTAATAGAACTAGTTCATTTGAAGCTGATTATTTCATTGAGTGCCCAAGAATGGATGCTTGGATATTTGTACCCAGAGAATTAAATGTCTTTTTTTTTCCCTGTGCAAAGAACTAATCTTGCTCTAGGCATTGGTTACTAACAGACTTGCATTATTACCTAATTTGATAAGTATTTATTTCTATGTAAAGGTAACACTTTAATAGCATAAACATTCAATAAATTGCATTTATATGAATAAGCAGACTTTGGGATTAGTTAGAAATTGTGCATCTTGTCTCATAACAATCATTGATTAATAACAGCTTACTAAATTTATTCTAGGGAAATTGTAAGTAAAAAAAAAAAGAAATGATTAAGCTACAAAGAAGTTAGACTAGTTGTCTTTTTTTTTTTTTTTTAAAGATTTTATTTATTTATTAGTTAGAGAGAGAGAGCGAGCACAGGCAGACAGAGAGGCAGGCAGAGGCAGAGGGAGAAGCAGGCTCCCTGCCAAGCAAGGAGCCCTATGTGGGACTCGATCCCAGGACGCTGGGATCATGACCTGAGCCAAAGGCAGCCGCTTAACCAACTGAGCCACCCAGGCGTCCCATAGACTAGTTAAGTCTTAAATTTCCATGGCAATTATTTGACATGACATTATGCTGTGACATAATGAATAATGACGTGACATTATTGAATACATTCCGAACAAGCCTGTTTAGTTGGAGGACATTACTTTCTTAATTTTTTTAAAGACTTATTTATTCATTGAGGGGTATGAGGTGGGAAGGGGCAGAGGGGGAGGGAGAGAGAGTAAAGAGGGGCTCCATCTCACAACCCTGACATCACGACCTGAGGCAAAACCAAGAGTCTGTTGCTCAAAGGGCTCTGCCACCCAGGTGTCCCTACTTTCTTAATGTTAGAACATCTTTTATCTTTGTAACTAAAAGAAATCTTAAATTCTTCCATTAAATGCTATATATTTTTTAAAAGAGCCTATGTATTTATTTGACAGAGAGAGACAGAGCATAAGCAGGGGGAGCAGCAGACAGAGGGAAAGGGAGAAGCAGGCTCTATGTTGATTTTTTTTTAAAGGGGTTAGGCTTGTTGTCCATTTTTCCCTGTCACCATTGGGTAAAGTAAGCATTTGTGGCATTTGCCTGTTTTATTTCAGTAATAAATTTACACATTAATGCGATTCTGTTTTACTAATTAGTCCTAAACTGCTCTTAACTTGTTTGTAAATGGCTCCAAACCTTCCTGCTAGTATTTAAAAAAAGCCTAGGTTTTGGTAGTAACATTCACTGTTTTTCAGCTTTGACTTTTTCTTTTCTTTCTTTTTTTTTTAGAACATTTCTTTAAAGAGGCTAGGTTATTTTTGAACCTGAATTTCACTATATGGCATATAATAAAACACTTGTCCTTGTTCTCCTTTTAAAGAACAGTTGAAGGTTAACTTGTCAGGTGGGCTAGCATGGTTAACAACAAAAAAATCTGCTACACTTAATAAAGAACAGAATAATGGGCAAATTATTCTCAGTACTATCTGATAAACCACTATGAAATCAATATAATTTCCAAAGATATTTTTGTTTTTGTCTTTAAGGTTTTTATTTATAAATGTTAGGTAAATAATGCTCACCTTTATTTTGATATGTTTCTTCCTTTCTTCCTTTCTTTCCATATTTCCTTCCATTCTTCCTCCCTTCTTTTCTTCCTTTTCCATTTATTTATACATTTCAGCAAATATTTATTGAGTATCAACTATGTACCAGGAGTTATTTGGCAATCATCTTTGTAATTTTTAATGTATTCTGCTTAAAGAATAGAATGAGTCTACTTTACTTTAATGCATGCCTTCTTTGCTTACGATCAAATTAGATACTGTTTTTATTGCTTTAGGAATTGCTTTAGGAATTCTGAGAGTCAGAATGCCTTGAGGCAGTCATCTCTATTCTATTAATTCCACATGCATCAGCCCATGGTAGCGATCTTCTCATTTTTTGACAAGTGAAAAGAGTTGGTGCTTATGAAAAATCAATTTCCACAACCAGCACTGACTCCATTCATCATTCTCCTGCCAGTAAAGGGGAAAGTGAACAGTTCCATGTGAACAATTTGCATTTATGCATGTGAGGAATTACACTGATTGTCTATTGATTGCTTATCCTCATTTAGGCTGCTCCAGGATGACTAGCAAACATGAACACATATAACCACAGGACTGGGATAATATTAGGACAAACTGGGGTCTATGATGATTGCCATTGGATCTATAAAGGATAGTGAGTGGTGTTACCACTTGACCTTTATCGAAAACAATGTTTAAGTCAAAGAAAAATAACAGAACAGATACATCTGTTCTTAATAATTTCCTCAAATATTATTTTTAATCCTGTAACAACTAAACTGTGGGCACCTAGTCATAAGATTAATGCTTTTTTTATGTGTTACTGCTTATGGAAATAACATTCCACAGTTAGATGTCATGCTCTGCACTATTCTATTTTATAGCACTGAGATGCTCTTTTTCTTCCACATACTACTTTAAATCCCCCCAGGCTCCATCAGTGCCTTAGGCTGTGAAATCGGAATAGAAAATGAGTTGCTCCTAGACAAATCAGTTACATTTTATATGCAAATAATTTCCTCCTCAGTATCATCAGAGTACAATAATTTGGTGTTTGACATAGTGATTTTTCAGTGTCTATCTAATATGTCTTTTAAATATTAGAGTTCTCCTGACCCAACAGGATTTGATTGGAGTGGTAACTAAAATTTCGAAGTTTTTCTTTTCCTCTGTTCCACTTTTCCTTAGATATCTAGTTTAGAATTACCTGATTCTTAAAATATTTATTATATAATGATATTAGGGATTTTATATTTCATTAGCTGATATATTTTACACCTCCATCTTCCAAACTTTTTTTTTAATCCTTATAAGTATGATTGAGTATCCTGGAAGTCTACCCATAAGACAATATTGAAAGATGAGGCTCAATCCAGAAGCACTTTTATGAAAATTTTATGTTTCATGATTTTGTACATACAACCTTGTGAGGATATTTTGGGCTACAGACTTTGTAAACAAGTAAAAGAAAGAATGAGAGAAAAAAAAAAGAGAGAGGGAGGGAGGGATGAGTCTGAAGAATATTGGAATTGACTGCCAGGGCACAAAAATATTTCAAATATGAACTATTAATTTGATGAATTATTTTAAGCATTGGAAAATAGCATTAATATGGAAGCTGAGTGAGAGCATTCCTTAAAATATCTTTATTAGTTATTCCCCTCATGATTACAAAATCTTTGACAATCACACACCTGGTATAGTGCAAGATGCTTAATACAGGACCACAGGGGCCTCATTAGCAGATTCTTTAATTCAACTGTTTTGCCCCCTTTGTCAATTAGAATTTCTTTGTAGAATAGCAAGAATATCTCTTTCCACTTATTTTCCCCTGGTGGACAAAAGACCCATGAGACTATAAACTAATAATTGAAATCACCATTTATAGTATCTAGATATTCACTGTTTTAATAAGTTTTTGTTTTTTTACTGAACTAAAATACAACTTTATTTGTAAACAAATTTGGGGCAAAATTTGTTGTAGCATGACTTCTTTTTGACACAAAAATGCCTGTGCTAAAATAACATTACAATTAAGTCTCAAAAAGTGCGATGAGAAGTTCTATTTCATTATCAGTGTTCATTAAGATGATCACCAGTGACAAGTATGACAAAATAAAAAGTGTATTTATATTAGCTAACATGGAATTGTATATACGTTATTCACTCATCTATAAAAGAAGATAGCAATACATATCTTGCAGTGTTTTGGGCAATACCATAGAAAAACTTCCAACCAGCTTCCATAATGATGTTTATTTTTCCTAAGCTGGAAATATTTTCACCAAAGTAATATTTGCTACATGAAAATGTTTTGCTTTCTGGCATATTTTAATTTCTTTTGGTGTCTTTTAGATACATATTTAGAGCTTAATAGAAACAAAGTATATTAGTGTTAGAAATTTAATTTAAGCTTGTGTCATCGTGTATCTAAGTGCTCACTCTGCTTTATATGAAGTGGCAAAAATAACCACGGCTATTACTTATTGAGCAGCTACCTGCTCCAGTATTTTACATTCATTATATTCCCAGTAACATTGAAAGCTGTATATTTTACCTAGTTTTTGACAGATGAGGAATTTGGGACTCTGAGAAGTTAAATAACTTATCCATTGTCATATAACTAATAAATGACAAGACTAAACTTAAATTTGAGTGGCTTTGTTGGGCTGTAAAGCTCCTAAATTTTCCATACTGACTAGTTTTGAGATATAAATTATTAAAAATGTGATGTAGACAGAAGGTCACTTAAGAGAAAGAAGTCTGTACTAAACCTTTGCTCCAAAAGAGAATCTTAAGTCCATTTGTTATTTGGACTTATTATTCCAAACCCACACTAAAAACCTTTTTGTAAAGGTAACAGAATGTTCAATGATTAGTGTCTACATGGCTTTATGATAGCAAATAACAGTAGTAAAACATAATTGTGTATCATATTGTCCTTTTTGGCTAGCATTTTCCACAGATATTCTTCTTCTTCTTCTTTTTTTTTTTTTCTTTTTTCCCACAGATATTCCTCTTGCCTAATTGTCTTTCCCCTGGTATTTCATGCCTCTTTCTTACTATTATATCTTGTGTATTTTTCAATAATAGATTTATTTTTGTTTATGATTATTATTTTAATAATATTGTTTTCTCTAGTCGCAACAGTCAAGGCCAAAATATGGAATATTCTTATAAAATTAATGAAGGCTCTGATCATATTGACGTTATTGAATATATTTTCAGTGGTATTCAATAAATAGTCATTGAGCATCTATTTTTTTTGTCAAGGACTAAAATAGATAACTAGAGTTATAAAAGCTAATAAAACATGATCCCTACTTTCATGAGCCCATAAATACTGCAAGATATAAGTATAAACAAAGACATACACTGAAATTAGAAGGCAGTGAGCTAGAAGCATATGCATATATTGGTGCTAAATTGTAGTAATCATGAACCTTTGCAGGAAACATATAAAAAAGTGTCATTTCAATAACGATACTGACCCTTAGGGACAGAGAGACTTGTTACCATATTTAGTGCCTTTGTAGAATTTACTGATTTTTTTTTCTATTTTGGCTGCACAATTGGTAATAATTTAAACATTCCTGTTCATTGCAGAACAATTACCAGAAAAACTAGATTCCAGAAAGGTCTTGTCACCTTTATCATTTTGCCTGTTTTCTGTTGTAGTGAAGCTAGACAAAATGTTCTATAAATCTTAACATGTATTCAGTATATTATCTACTTAGTACCCAGATTCCAGGTGCTCTCCTTCTTTTTGTTGTTGTTGTTAAATGATTGTTTTAGTTTTTAAAGCACAGGAATAACTTTAGTGCAGTTTCTCAAAATGTAATGTGCATACAGTTCCCTTAGAGATCTTGTTAAAATGCAGGTATGCATTCAATAATCCTGGGGTGAGGCCCGAGATTCTGTATTTCTAATAAGCTTTTCAGTTTTGTTGATGCAGCTGGTTTAGGGTCTGTAGTTGAAGAGGAGCCAGAATAGTCATGACTAATCTGCATTCTGTAAGGCTGATAGCATATTTCACCTCTGTGGTCAATTAGCCTAGTAGTGCATTAAGGGGAAGCAGGAATAGAAATACTCTCAATGAACTTGAATTTAATCAGATTGGATTTGAAAGACCTATGAGGCAAGTATCAGGAATTGGATCACATTACCTGCTCTTAAGTCTAGCAACACTGTTAAATCTTTTTTTTTTTACTTTAGCAGGAAAATAATCTGAGATTAAATTATTCTATTACTGTATAATCATTTAAAGATGCTTTTATAAATATAAAAACCATAGATCATATATTTGCTAAAAAGAGTAAACATATATTGTCTATATTGACTTATATCTGGTCCATGTTATTCATGGCATATTGATGATAGATCATTGGACGATGGAAACTTGATTAAAATCAAATTTAATCTACCCTGTTTTACTTCAATATCAGAGAGAAAGAAATTCACATTCCCACATACAATCCAAGTCCTTACATTTCTCAAGATTGCTTTCTTCATTAAGATGGACTTGGGGGTTCTGTGTGCTCTACATGTTTTTATTTGATAGTAATGTCTAGCTTTTTCCTGCAGGTCTGGCCATTTGCATAACTCTGGTTTATAAATTATAAATTATATATTTAAAATTTAAATTATATATATAATTATAAATTATAAATTTGAGAGGAAACTACCCCCAGTACTCTTAAATAAAGCAAGCTTGTCCTCTGATCTGGTCTTTTATAGCAATGGTTCCAAAATGTTCTTCTGTTCACCCCTACCTACCACACACACCACTATTCTTCCATATCCAGCACTCCCAGGATATATCTAGAGAATGGAAACCAACTGGAAGGCTATCCATCTTCCTCCCTTTATCATTTTTTAAAAAATATTATTTTATTTCTTTTCAGTGTCCCAGTATTCATTGTTTATGTACCACACCTAGTGCTCCACTCAATACGTGCCCTCCATAATACCCACCACCAGGCTCACCCAACCTCCCATCCCATCCCATCCCCTCCCAAACCCTCAGTTTGTTTCTCAGAGTCCACAGCCTCTCATGGTTTGTCTCTCCCACCAGTTTCCCCCAGCTCACTTCTCCTTTCCATCTCCCCATGTGCTCCATGTTATTCCTTATGCTCCACAAGTAAGTGAAACTATATGATAATTGACTCTCTCTGCTTGACTCATTGCACTCAGCATAATCTCTTCCAGTCCTGTCCATGTTGATACAAAAGTTGGGTATTCATCCTTTCTGATGGAGGCATAATACTCCATTGTACATATGGACCATATCTTCTTTATCCATTCGTCTGTTGAAGGGCATCTTGGTTCTTTCCACAGTTTGGCGACTGTAGCCATTGCTACTCTGAACATTGGGGTACAGATGGCCCTTCTTTTCACTACATCAGTATCTTTGGGGAAAATATCCAGTAATGCAATTTCAGGGTCATAGGGAAGCTCTGTTTTTAATTTCTTTTTTTTTTTTAAAGAATCTTTTTTTTTAATTTTTTTTAAAAGATTTTATTTATTTATTAGTTAGAGAGAGAGAGAGAGTGAGCACAGGCAGACAGAGAGGCAGGCAGAGGCAGAGGGAGAAGCAGGCTCCCTGCCGAGCAAGGAGCCCGATGTGGGACTCGATCCCAGGACGTTGGGATCATGACCTGAGCCGAAGGCAGCTGCTTAACCAACTGAGCCACCCAGGTGTCCCTCTGTTTTTAATTTCTTAAGGAATCTCCACAGTGTTTTCCAAAGTGGCTGCACCAACTTGCATTCAAATTGGCAATGAAGAAGTCAAACTCTTTTCACAGATGACATGATACTTTATATGGAAAATCCAAAAGACTCCACCCCCCAAGCTACTAGAACTCATACAGCAATTCAGTAATGTGGCAGGATACAAAATCAATTTACAGAAATCAGTTGCTTTCTTATACACTAACAATGAAAATACAGAATGGGAAATTAGAAAATTGATTCAATTTACTATAGCACCAAGAGCCATAAGATATGTGGGAATAAACCTAACCAAAGAGGTAAAGCATCTGTACTCAAGGAACTACAGAACACTTATGAAAGAAATTGAAGAAGACACAAAAAGATGGAAGACCATTCCATGCTCATGGATCAGAAGAATAAACATTGTTAAAATGTCTGTGCTGCCTAGAGGCCATCCATACTTTCAATGCTACCCTGACCAAAATTCCACTGGCATTTTTCTTTTCTTTTTAAAATTTTAAAATTTATTTGACAGAGAGAGATCACAAGTAGACAGAGAGTCAGGCAGAGGGAGAGAAGAAAGCAGGCTCCCTACTGAGCAGAGAGCCTAATGCGAGGCTCCATCCCAGGACCCTGAGACCATGACCTGAGCTGAAGGCAAAGGCTTAACCCACTGAGCCACCCAGGTGCCCCTCCGCTGGCATTTTTCAAAGAGCTGGAACAAAGAATCCTAAAATTTGTATGGAACCAGAAGAGACCCCAAATTGCTAAGGAAATGTTGAAAAACAAAACTGGGGACATCACGTTGCCTGATTTCAAGCTTTACTACAAAGCTGTGATCACCAAGACAGCATGGTACTGGCACAAAAACAGCACATAGACCAGTGGAACAGAGTAGAGAGCTCAGATATGGACCCTTAACTCTATGGTCAAATAATCTTCAACAAAGCAGGAAAAATATACAGTGGAAAAAAGATAGTGTCTTCAATAAATAGTTCTGTGAAAATTGGGCAGCTACGTGTAGAAGAATGAAACTCAACCATTCTCTTATACCATACACAAATATAAACTCAAAATGGATAAAAGACCTCAATGTGAGGCAGGAATCCATCAGAATTCTAGAGGAGAACATAGGCAGTAACCTCTTCGACATTGGCCACAGAAACTTCTTTCAAGATATGTCTCCAAAGGCAAAGGAAACAAAAGCCAAAATGAACTTTTGGGACTTCATCAAGATCAAAAGCTTCTACATAGCAAATGAAACAGTCAACAAAACAAGAGGCAACCCATGGTATGGGAGAAGATATTTGCAAATGACAGTACAGACAAAGGGCTGATATCCAAAATCTATAAAGAACTCCTCAAATTCAACCCACACAAAACAGATAATCATGTCAAAAAATGAGCAGAAGACATGAACAGTCACTTCTCCAAAGAAGACATACAAATGGCTAGCAGACACATGAAAAAATGTTCATCATCATTAGCCGTCAGGGAGATTCAAATCAAACCACATTGAGATACCACCTTACACCAGTTAGAATGGCCAAAATCAACAAGACAGTAAACTAGATGTGTTGGAGAGGATGTGGAGAAAGAGGAACCCTCTTACACTCCTTTATATTTTACCATTAAAAAGTTGAGAAAAGTTAATAGACTTTTTGCAATTATGAACACCTCTGAAGAGTAGAGAACAATTAAGATGTTTAATTAATATTTATTAAGACTTATGTATTGCTTTGAATGATACAAAGGGTTCAAAATTCTAGCACCTGAAAATACCATATTATTTATTCAAAATAACACATTTCTTTGCCTAACAATTTATACCTTCGAGAGCATTTAAAAATATGTTAGTAATAATCACAAATATTTATTTCATGTTTTTTGCTATGCACTATGTAAAATTCTTCACGTACATGATCTCATTATAGCTCATTAAAACACTAGTTATTGTTTGTATTTCAGAAAAGGGAATTGATGCCTGAGAAAGAAGTTAATTGACTCACGCATCTGTTGAAGGACAGAAATGCTTAGCAAGTTTTCACATCCCAGCCTCAAGTTCTTTTATACCACCCTACAATAACTGTTTGTATTTAAACAATAAGGTAGACCAGAGTTTAATGGTTTTCTAGTTTTTCAGTCCGAAGCATTTGAAAAATAGTGTGTTTAAGAGTGCTACCCAAGGGATGCCTGGGTGGCTCAGTTGGTTAAGCAGCTGCCTTCGGCTCAGGTCATGATCCCAGCATCCTGGGATAGAGTCCCACATCGGGCTCCTTGCTCAGCAGGGAGCCTGCTTCTCCCTCTGCCTCTGCCTGCCACTCTGTCTGCCTGTGCTCGCTCTCTCTGTCAAATAAATAAATAAAATCTTTAAAAAAAAAAAAAAAGAGTGCTACCCAAATCCACATATAGCTATTTGGCAGTCATTTAAAGTTTTAAGCAATGCAATAATTTTTAAATTAGATTTTGAAATCTATAAGCTAGAACAAAGCATGTTTTTGATGAAGAAAGGGAATTATAGGGAATGATAAAGCTATAACTTTTAAACTATAATATAAAATAATCCTGGAAGTTACTATATATTTGCATCGGTCTTTCTCGTTAGGTGAAAAAAATGGTTGTGGATGGTCTGATTTCATACTGATAAAAATATGCCATAAATATGAGATTTAATTATTGACCAAACTTGAGGTCTGAGTATGTTAGTGGAGTTTATATTTATATAGTTAAGGGAAAACTAAAAGTAAAGTGCTAGTTATGATAATATTCTAACTTAATTTGTAGGTACCTTGGATGGAAAGGGAGGTGTGATGAAAGATAGAATTAGATTGTTTTATTACAAATGGGTACAAATGGCCCTGTTTTCCTTTTGCAAAATGTGCAGTAATTGCTACTATTATGCACATGCTAGTTGCCAGTATGTGAAAATTAAATGGATTGATGGATGAAAGCTTGCATGTAGACATCATGTGAAGCACTATACTAATTTATCTCACCAAATACAGCACAATATTATCTGAAGTTTATCCCAAGTTTATATTATTATTATCCCAACTTTATATACAGAATTTAGATGGAGTCCTGTACTTTAGATTGCATTGCAAGAAATTATAAACAGCAGAGTCAGACTACAAATCGAGAAACAGTCCTAGTCTTTATAGTAGTTATCTAATTATGCTAATGAGTATACGTGGGTTGTGAAACTGTATGTAGAATAGATGACTAGCTGTTTGCTTCCATAACAACAATGACAAGGTAATCATACATAGCCAAGATTACACTGGGCAAAAGTGTTCAGCAGATGGGCCTGTTCTAATATAGTAACTAATAGTCCGATTTATGTTGGATATTGGCTTGGAAACAAGTTTCTAGCAAGAGGTGGTTATATATTCTTCCAACATCTTCTAAACTCTGCGTTAGTCAACATTAGATCATACCACCTGGGGCTACTCTGAATTACCAGAGCTCCAAACAGCTGCTAGTCTGGTAACACTGAACTAGCCATGGCACCAAGTCTCAAAAAGGAAAAATTAAGCTGAATTTTATTTGGGACTTAAAATAAAATTTAACATAAATATCTTCAGCAGGAATGTTTATACGTACATGAATATGCATCTATGTGTGTGTGTATAGATAGATAGATATACATCTATTTGCACCTGCATACACAAGTGTCTAAAATTTGACATTTTTCCCCTGGATTTGAACTATTAAAAATATATTTTGCATTCATAAAAGACATACCGCCAGCAGCTAGAGCTTCATTGGCAACCCATAGAAGAAGTCATGTTTTTTTTCTTCTAGAATTGATTGATGGTTTACTGAGGAAAAGAACATTGGGCTTTGGGAAAAAAAATGTCATAAAACACAGAAAATAAATATGAACTACTGTGGTATTTGGCAACCTTTTATCAACTCTGCTAAGTCAAAAGGGCAGTCTGCCAAATATTGTATCCAGAATGGATAAAAATACTGTAGCAAAATAAATAAGGAAAAAGCCATGATATCATCTTAATCTGAAGAAAATATAAGGGAATTGGAGTATTGACTACTTTTTATACTAACAAACCTATCAATTTTTTTCTTTCATAAAATGTACAGTGGAGGGAAGGATAGCTTACAGCCGTAGCGGGCAAGTGCCTGGTTGGGTGAGTTTGTGCCTGTTATTTAACTTTAGTGATCTTGACATCTACCTGTGTACCATAAGGGGATTAAAATATATCACCACTCATCTCCTTCCAGAAATAAAAATCCATGTTTCTAATTTTATAGATTAATATAAAAGTTTACTTTTATTTACTTTAGTTAAAAATTGCATCTTTCTTGAACTTCTCTATGGATACAGACTTGTCATCCTTAGATTCTCTTAAAATTTGTCCTCAAGCCTTAAATTATTGTCTTTGGACTAGTGCTATTGAGTATACTGAATAAGTTTGACTGTAGAATTAATTCCCTTGTTTGGCAATTAAAACATAAAAATATTCTCTAGAGATCTGCTATATATCCTGTAGGATCTCTGTAGTATGTGTACTTTAGGAAACAATTCAAAATTGAATTTTTAAGACTTAACAACTATTTACTTACTGTAAACTGAATAAAAATGGTGTATGATACCATCAAATCAAGCGTTTAAGCACCCATAGGAAAATAAGTAAACAGTGGCTCACAAAATATTTATTAGGTGTCTGTGAGAGGAAGAGAATAGTAACATAGGATACATTCTGGCCAAAGTATCCCTTCCATGGAACCCCTGTGGTCAGTAAGCTTAGTAAATGTCCTCAGAACCTCCAAAAACATTACTTAGAGGTAGGTTGACCATATGTTCCAATTTGTCCTGGATCATATTGGTTGTCTTCATGCAATTATTAACAGCAGTCTCCTTTACTCTCAAACGTGTTTGAAATTGGATAATTAAATAATTTATCATTCTACCTATGAAGTATAAGAAGTCTCTAGCAACTTTCTAGAGTTGACCTTTGGGTCTTTATAACTCTTCCTCCTATACTCCTGGAGAAACTTAGGATGTATCAAATATATTCCCAACTTTCCTGAAAAAGAAATAATTTTAATTTAGGAAAATTATGTGAGCTATGGCTAAGAACTAACTTGACTCTTAAAAGAATAATTCCAATTAGTTAACAGATCTTTTGAGCAGTAAGAGGACATAGGAGGCACTCTGTATGTTTAGTTCTATGTATTAATTTGTTTGTTAATACTGCTTCTTTTGCAACTCTAATGGGAAGAGCTAAAAGACCATTGTCCTGCAGTGGTTGTGAAGCCATGTACCCTTTACAGTCTTCATCTTTAACCCACCCAAGAGACTTTGCTGAAATAATTTAAATTTTACCAAAAGTTAAGCAATTTAGGAATCATGCAAAATGTCATAAAATATATCTATGCGTTTTGGTTATACCAAGTACCAGCCTCTTCTGTTCTTTACATGTGTGGTATGCATTCTTAGGATCTAAATATTTACTAATCTTTAGGAAAATGAAGTACTGACAAGGCTCTTAACCCAGAGATCAGTTTTACAGCTGACTTACTTGAATGGTTTGTCCAAAACGAAATGTAGGAAAGTGTGACATGCTACGGGGGTTGGGAGTAGGGCAGAGAATTAGATACAAATAGTAAATTAGATAGGAAGGCTTCTGATTGATAACAGTAGAGTCACATGCCCAAATGCTGCTATTACAGCAGGATTTCATTCATATCAACCAGGATAATGGCTGCCTGTATCAAATCACATTGTGGTCATTCAGCAGTCTCTGTTGGGCTCAAGGCTGAGCTGTTCAAATCACCCCTGGCACCCAGTGAGGCAGAGACAACTGGTTATTACACTACGCTAATCACACAGATCACTTAACAGCATGTCTGTCTCAGTCTGTTGGAAAGCACCTTCCTATTTTGTGGATTATTCTGCAAGCCAATACAGTTATGCCACACATGTTTCCAGATACTGTTTAAAATACTTTACCAAGCAAAAGAATATAGCTGACAGTTCCTTCTCATGGGTCAAGTTAACTGTAACATTATCCAAACATTTTTGCAAAGAGCAGGCTCTAAACCTGTTTGCCATATGCATATGAAATGAATCATTATTGTAATGAAATTCCGAACACCCTAGAGTACTGGAGAGGAAAGGGAAAATAAAATAAAAAACCTGCTGCCCTGGTATTGAAGACTGCCAAAGAAAGGGAATCGCTTCAGTGAGCATGTGGTTTGTGATTTCAGAGAGTTGCTGCAGGCTGGTGTAGCCGGTAGTAGGGGGCAGGTGGTCCCTCCAGGACTCTCCATAGTAAACATTAAATGCATAGTGAGGGTCACTTAGGCTTTGCTGTCTAGAATATTATGAAATGGTAGTGTTTGAAATTAGAAGTCGTTGAAAGTGGGCACTTGTTTCCTTCAGCTCTTAAGTGTTACCTTTTGACCTAGTTACTGCCATATGGGTTTCCTCAATAGCAATGCATTCTTCATCCCTGCATTTGATAGCTTTTTATTCCAGCCATTTATTGCATCGGGAATTGCATGTTTATAGAAAGCAAAAAGAGAAAAAGAGTACTTGTTTTAGGGCATAGGGCTGAGAACAACTCAGATTCCTGAGTACCTCAAGGGACAGGATATCCCCTCTGGAGAGGCTGACATCATAATTAATTACACTCATTTGTTTCGTAGGAATTCAGTCTTGACTCCACTGTGTATGGAGAGTTGATCCCATTTGTAAGACTGTATACCACACTTTAATAACTTGAACTCTAGAAATATATCACTAAATTAGTAACGTCTTCCATACTTCATGACTTGACTGCTAAGTTACAGACTACTCAACACCTGGTTGAATTTGGAAGAAAAAAGATGCCTTATAATAATCTGCTAGTACTGTTAGAGTATTAATGATTCCACTGTCTCTCTGCTTAATTAGAAAATCACTTATGACTTTGAAAAAAATTGAAAAATAATGAAATGAAAGGAAATAGTAAGAAATTGATATATTTTAAGGTTTTTTTGTTGGTCCCAGTTGTTTTACAACACTACAGAAACAAACAAATTACTTTGTAAACCGTATATTAATATTTTTTATTATTTGGGTGAATTTTTAAAAGTTTAATGACTCTTATGAGAGAAAACTTAAGTACTTTTAACTTTACAATGACCCATGGTAGTGGATATTCTTTATAACAGATTAAATAACAATGAAATGGATAATACCTGCCATATTTTTCAATTGATTGAGATTCTCCATTGTCTTTAAGAAGTAGGCCATAGAAAATATGTTATTGTAATGATAGTTACTACGCCTCTGATTTCAAAATATTCCTAAGGTGAAATATGTGAATAATCTCAATTTTTACTTATTGAGAAAAACTATGCCTAATATCTATTAATTAATATTTTCATCATTTTAAATATCCTATAGGAATAAATGGCTTTGTGTGTGCCAGACTCAGAGGTTCATAGTTGTTTATATTGCAGAGATAGTATGTTAAAAAGGAACTCACCTTTCTGAGAAGTTTTGTCTTGAAAAAGATTCTTTACCTGACCAAACTTTAGTCAGGCTCCTGAGCCTTCTCTAAGGGTCATCTGTGCACTTCCTTAAAAAATTCAATTTTAGCAAGAATTGTGCTAAATCAGCTTAACCAGAACCCCCACCCTTGGTATTTGATCACCGTCCATATCTGTCCAGATTCCTGGTCCTCCACCATTTCCCAGGTGATGTCTCCTTACCTGGACCAGTTAGACTGGTTTAGCCAGAATCCCCATTACTCCTGATGTTTCCTCTTAGTAATTTTCCATGCACTGACCCCCATCCTTCTCCTTGGCTAAAAATTACCACTTGCGCAAGCTGTATTTGGAATTGAGTTCAATCTCTCTCCCACACTGTAAAATCCCATAGCAGTGGGCCCTGTGCCTTTTACAATGGTCCTGAATAAAGTCTGCCTTTGCATCCTTAACAAATGTACTGAGTATTTTTCTCTTTGACAACTTGTGATAACTTAAGACAAAGTCGGTTATTAGAACTATATTTTGGAAGCTTTGGTAAATACTGACTAGAATTAATTTTTAAGAGCAGACTAAAGCAAATAATAAATAGCTCTAAAGGAAAAAGAGAACTGGTCCATGCATTCTGTGCAACTGGTTTAGAAGTGTTATCATCATTTTGTTATATTTCCTCCTAGACACTTATATAATAAAAATCCCAAGAATTCAATGTACATATGAATATATATATTTTAAATCTGATTTGGGATCTGATGAATTCTTTGGAAATAAGCTGTTTAAATTATTTTCTGAAGTTAATATAGTCGGTTAAATAATTTGTAGAGAAATAGGATGTATGGATTTTTGCTTAAAAACTGTTCAATAGAATTTTAAAACCCACAGGACTACACTCTATTTGCTTAATAATATATCTTAACTTTTGTGCAATTTGAACTACATATGCATTGAATTAATATGCGTTTTTAAAAATAACCAAAAAAAAAAATAGTAAAAATAACCAAAAACTGGCATGACAGTTTTGAACATTCAGGAATTACATAATATTTCCTTGCTTGAATTCATATGGTAGTTTGTAGAGATAGCTGCTTAATGTTTAAAAGCATTTTCTCCCTTAATCCTCAACCAAATAAAATGATAAATTCTGACACTCTGGTAATTTGCATAACAATTGGCCACAAAGAGTAATTCATTAATATTCAATGAAGTTCTAATTTGCACAATGCCTGCAGCAATATGGAAACTTCATTTTGCTTTAAGATGGAAATTTGTTATAGTGCAAATATCATAAGTATAATTTTATTAATCAGTCCCAATGAGCATTTGATTCTGTGACCTTGACAATGTCTATACTTTTTTCCTAGAACACACAGACAACTGGATATTAAGGTCACTGTATTTTCTTCTGGTTGCTACTTAGTTACACATAGTTCTAGATAAACACACTACAGTGCAAGAAACCCTCATTATTCAAAAGAAAACTAATGTCATTGGTTAACCTTCTCCCCCACCCTAAAAATCAGGCTTATTTTCAGTCACTTCATTAATTTAGTCAAGTAGCATTTGTTGACTATCTGTTATTTTCTAGGCAACTTATAAGATGCTGGAGATACAAACTTGCTTTGGTCTTCTAGAGCTTTCAGACTACACATTTTGAATCAAGAAGGATGCATTTGCTGTGAAATAGGAATGAAGATTATATAAATGCATTTTGAACTAAATAATAATAATAATAGTCAATATTTATTGAGTGCTTATAAAGTATTCTAAGGGCTTGACTGTGTTATAAATAGCACTATTCTAAGTGCTTCATGTGTATTATAAGTAGTTTGTATGTATTATAAATAAATAGTTTGTTTATTTATAAATAGTTTGTTTAATTTCACAACCACCTCGGGAAGTGCATATCATTATTATCCCCATTTTAAGTAAGAAAAATAGGGAATAGTGAGGTTGTTAAATATGTTTATACAAAGAGCAATTTGACCTACATTATGATTTAAAGTCAAAGTTTAATTTCTACCAAGATTGTCTGGTTCAATTTAAATGTACCAAGAAATTTAAGCAAAATTAATATGCAGGTGATGCATCTTACTGACCGAAACCTTATTGTCAAAATTTTTAGATCAGCAAAGTAATTTTCATTTATTTATTTGAAATGCATCTCTACACTGTCCAGTCTAGGCACTGAAGATTTTTTTTCTTTTAAGATTTTATTTATTTATTTGACAGAGATTACAGGTGGGCAGAGAAGCAGGCAGAGGGAGAGGAAGGGAAGTAGGCTCCCTGCCAAGCAGAGAGCCGGATGCAGGGCTTGATTCCAGGACTCTGTGACCTGAGCTGAAGGCAAAGGCTTTAACTCACTGAGCCACTCAGGTGCCCTTAGGCACTGAAGATTTATTGGTCAATAAAACAAATAAACCTTGTAGTTAAGGTGCTTATATGAGGGTGTTGGGGACAAATGATAAACAAGTAAATATATGCATAATATACACTCAGGAAGTGGTAAGAAGCAGGGGCCCCTTAGTGGCACAGTCAGTTGAGCACGTGGACTCTTGGTTTTGGCTCAGGTCATGATCTGTGGTCTTGAAATGGAGTGGCCTGGTTGGGCTCCAAGCTCAGTGGAGAGTCTGCTGGAGTTTTTCTCTCTCTCTTTCCCCCTCTGTCTGTCCCTGCATGCATGCACTCTCTCTCTCAAATAAATAAATAAATCTTAAAGAAAAGACAAACAAAGCAGTACAGGTGATTGACAGTGCGGGTTGGATAAGGTTAAGTTGTAGTTTGAGTAGTTAGGGATTGCTTAGTTGAACAATGACTTGAATGACAGATAAATGAGGATAAATTCAACAATGTGGAGGAAAGTACTTCAGGAAGAAGGAATAGACCCTAGGGAAAACAAAGGAGATTGGTTTTATGGAGGAAAAGATCAAAGGGTTGAACTAAGTGTATTATAGTGTCAGAGATTGCAACTGCTGGACAACATTGTAACTCAGTGACCATGGAAAATAGTTTGGATTTTATTCTAAATATAAGAAACCAGTGGAGATTTTGAGGAAGGAAATCAAGTGCTATGGATTATGATTTTAAAAGATGCCTCTGACTTCTGTATAGAAAATGGGCTATAAGGCAGCTAGAAGGGAAGCAGCTAAGTTAGATAAGTTAAAAGTTCCTGTTCCAATCCAGGATGGTGCAGAAGCAGTGGGGCATGGTCAGGTTCAGGAAAGATTTAAATGGCTGAGCCAACAAAACTTTATGATGGGCAGGAGTTTTAAAGCTGTCACTGAGATTGATAAGTGTCCAAATTTCAGGCAGACTCATAAGCGTTCCATTTTTTGAGCTGGTTTCTTTTTTGCTGTTTTTTAAGATTTTATTTATTTATTTGACAGAGAGAGAGAGAGAGAGGGAAACAAGCAGGGGGAGTGGAAGAGGGAGAACCAGGCTTCCCACTGAACAGGGAGCCCGATGCAGGGCTAGATCCCAGGACTCAGGGATCATGACCTGAGCCAAAGGCAGACGCTTAATGTCTGAGCCACCCAGACACCCCTGGTTTCTGGTATAGTGAATTGACATTTAAAGGAAGGTAGAGTTTTGGGGTACTTGTGTGGCGCAGTTGATTAAGCAGCCAACTCTTGGTTTTAGCTCAGGACATGATCTCAGAGTCGTGAGATCAAGCCCCACGTGAGGCTCCCCACTGAGTAAGGAGTCTGCTTGAGATTCTCTCTGCCTCTCTCTCTCCCTCTGCCCCTCCTGCTAGTGCTCTCTTTCTCAAAAATAAAATAAGTCTTTTAGATTTCATATTTTTAAAAAATGAAAGAAGGTAGTTGTTCTATTATTATATTCAGTTAGCCAGCATAAGTACATCATTAGTTTTTGACGTAATGTTTAACAATTCATGAGTTGCATGTAACACCCAGTGGTCATCACAGTATGTGCCCTCCTTAATACCCATCACCTGGTTAACCCACCCCCACACACCCCTTCTGTAACCCTCAATCTGTTTCTCAGAGTCCAGAGTCTCTCATGGTTTGTCTCCCTCTCTGACTTCTTCCTATTCAGTTTTCCCTCCTATCTCCTGTGGTCCTCTGCACTATTCTTCATGTTCCACATAGGAATGAAACCATACGATAATTGTCTTTCTCTGCTTGACCTATTTCACTTAGCATGATCCCCTCCAGTCCCATCCAAGTCGATGCAAATGGTGGGTATTCATCCTTTCTGATGGCTGAGTAATACTCCATTGTATATATGTTCCACATCTTCTTTTTCCATTCATCTGTTGAAGGACACCTCAGCTCCTTCCACAGTTTGGCTATTGTGGACATTACTGCTATGAACGTTGGGTACATGTGCCCCTTCTTTTCACTACATCTGTATCTTTGGGATAAATGCCTAGTAGTGCAGTTGCTGGTTGTAGAGTAGCTCTATTTTTAATGTTTTGAGGAACCTCCATAGTGTTTCCAGGGTGACTGCATCAGCTCGCATTCCCACCAACAGTATAAGAGGGTCCCCCCATTCTTCACATTCTCTCCAACATTAGTCACTTCCTAAGACATCTTGGTAATTTTTGCCATTCTAAATGATAGGGTTTTAATGAAAGCTATGAGGAAAGATAATTTAAAATCATTGATTGTTCCTCATCATAAGTCAGTGGTTGTATTAAAGGAAAAATAGGAGCAGACAAAATATAGTCTCTCCTTATTACCTGAGAATAAATTATAAATGACATAAATACTGGTCTTTATATCTCTCAACTGATAATTATTGAATATTGCTATATATTCAGGGAAAATAATTTTATTACATATTAAACACCTTCCTAGTAAAGTCAATCATATGTTCCTAGGTGACCCCTCAGTGTTATAATTTATTGGTGATAATATTCCAATGCAGCAAGATTTCACCCCCAGCTTTATTGAGGTATAATAGACATATAGAATTGTAATATATTTAAAATGTATAAGATAATGAGGTATATACATATACATTGTGGAAGGTTTCCCACAATCATGTTAACATATCCATCACCTCAAATATTACCTTTTTTTTTTTTTTAGTGAGAACTCTTAAGAACCATTCTCTTAGCAAATTTCAATTATATAATACAGTACTATCAATTATAGTCACCAGGTGCTATACATTAGATCCTTAGAACCTATTCATCTTAAAATTGAAAATTTTTGCCCTTTCACCAGCCTCTCCTCATTTTCTCCATCTCCTAGCCCCTCGCAACCACCAACCTACTCTGTTTTATGATTTGGACTATTTTAGGTTCCACATACAAGTAGGGTTGTATATGCAGTATTTGGCTGTCAGACTTACTTCATTTAACATAATGCCCTCCAGGTTCACTCATCTTATTGCAAATGGCCAAGATTTTCTTCATTTTAAGGCTGAACTATACACACACACACACACACACACACACACACACAGACACACAGACACACACACCCCTCTCTTTCTATATAAAAATAATCACATTTTCTTTATTCAATCCTTTATTGACAGACACTTAAATTGTTTCCATGTGTTGGCTATTGTAAATGTTGCAATGCACATAGTGGTGCCAGTATCTCTTCAAAAACATGATTTCAGCCTCTTTGGGCATATCTTGGGGGGATTACTAGATAATACAGTAGCTCTGTTTTTAAATTTTTGAGTAGCTCTGTTTTTAAATTTTTAAGTTTTAAATTTTGAGCACATAGTGACTGCACCAATATACATTCCCACCAACACTGTGCAAGGGTTCCCTTTTCTTCACATCCTCACCATCATTTGTTATCACATATCTTTTTGTGAATAGCTATTCTAACAGATATGAGGTGATATCTCATTGTAGTTTGATTTGAAATGCAATAAGATTTCTTAGGTAATTTTAATAGTGCCCAGGCTCCACTTTGCAAACCATATGCCCTTGGCATGATATGTGCAATGACAGGCTCTTCACAGTAGACTAACTTCCCGTCTCTGTTCAGTCAGTGTGCTTACCTTTTTGACCATTTGATTGTGTAAACTATCTCTTGTACTTTCTGCCTTAGAAAAGAGCAATATTTGGATGTAGATCCAGGGATTCAAGATAAGAAAGGGGTTTAAAGTATGTAGTAAAATGTGGTTGTGAAATGTATAAGAGAAAGCATGGTAAAATAGTCTCTTTAAAAATAAAAAGGGGACACCTGGGTGGCTCAGTCAGTTAAGCATCTGCCATTGGTTCAGATCATGATCTTGGGGTCTTGGGATATAGCCCTGCTCCCTGCTCAGAGGAGGTGGAGTCTGCTTCTCTTCTCCTGCCTGTTCCCCCTTTCATGCTCTCACTTTCTCAAATAAATAAGATCCAAACAAACAAACAAAATAAATAAATAAAGAGGAACAGGAATAAAGATCATATAGTAAAATAATTCAAATAACTTGGAACCTTTTTTTTTTTTTTTTTTTTTTTTTTGCATCTTTATACTGCACTCTATACCAGTCATTTCTGGTTGAAAGCACCTTCTTTAGAAAGAAAATACTCTGGGTCAAAGATTGTGTTTGCTCTGAGGAAGTTGATTGAATGAATGAATGAAGCAGCCCTGAAGTCCGAGGTTCCTTTTCAGCAGCCAACCAGAACAGGTTCCATTAGGTATAACTCTCCTTCAGAATAACTGCCTCTATTGGCAAGAGATCATTTCAGCTATGTCCACCTTCATACAAATCCAGAGGAAACCAAACTTTCTCTTTCTAATTTTGATGGGGGAACTATAGTCCTTTCTGCGTATCACTAGTCTTTTGTGTAGATTCAATGTCTGTGAACACTTATGCCTGCTGTTAGAAACACTTATCACTCCAAAGGAGAAAGGAAGATGAAAGGAAGAGAAGATGGGTAGAGACTCTTCTAAAGGAGCATTTGTCTCTAGAGATTTACTGACCAGGAAAAAGTAATCGTTTTAATTATTAAATCAAAAAGTAATAGAATATTAGAATAGAATATTGTGGTTATGTCATATTTAGAACATACTTTGACGAGATGGTCATACATTTCATAGAACTGCATTTGTGTTAGTAAAGAACTTAGTGAATATTTAATTTAATACTAGCAAATGGAAAAATAAGAAAAAAAGACTTATTTCCAAGAATTACTTCCTTTTTCCTCTTCCTGTTCATTCTCCTCCTCCTCCTTCTTGTTTTTTCTCTCCTCCCTTCTTTTCTCCTCCTTCCTTTCATTTCCATAAACAAAACAAAACATTGAATAATCTCTGTGTGTATGGGCTGAGAACACCACATTGCAACCAGCTATGACTGGTAGATAAGGCTAAAGAGAAAGATTCCAGCTAAACTGGGAAAAGACATTAATAACCCAGCTGAGAGTACAGTCTCCTATTCTTGTCTACATACAATGATGCTCCTTATTTTTAAAAAAATGCCATTTGTGTTTATTTTAGCTTGTGTATTCTTTAAATACAATCATGTGAGGGAATTACATACAAAAGAAGGAAGTCATGTCATATGGAGAGGGTTCAATGTTATGTTATTTTGTTAGAAATAATCGCATGTGTTTTATTCACATTGACATATATACCCACTTGGTGATGTCTTCATTTACCATGTGTGCAAAATTGTTTTTGAAAATTATGATTTACATCATTTACTTAGATTGTTCATTAGTAGAAGACTAATATTTTATATTCTGCCATTACTTTATTCTTTAAGAAACTTGAAGTAGCCAAAGATTAACTTTTCTGATTCAGAAAGCCATGTCACTATGGCCAAGGGCTAAATTCTAATTCAAAACCTATGCACATTTGGATTATGGGTTAAAAATTCATTTTAAATAAATATATATCATTGTCATCTTGCATTTTTACTGACTCCTTATACTACTTTCCCCAAGAAATCCAAATATGGGTAGATTGAATGTCTTTAAACCAATACAAGACAATAGCCTCGGGCACTAAAAAAATTAAAGCAGTGCTTATTTAGAGAGTAAAATCCCAATTAACAGATCCCTTAACCTATGCAATAGAGTCTTACTTACTTTATATAGCATAGAATTATACCCTCAATTGTTTCTTTGTTTACATCCCTGGCTATTTCTCTCTACCTCAACGTATGAATTAGCTATACAGAATTTCTTAAAATTCCTTTATGAAACTATATTATTTCATCACTTTAAGTCTTTGCACTTCTTAAATTCTTTGCACAGAGTTTTCTTCTCCACTACCTGCTTTTTAAAGTCTTGCTCTGGCCCCAAAATGAAAAAGTTTTCCTTCTCTTTATAGCTTTACCTAACATTCTCCTACTTATTCTACTGTGCCAATTATTCTCTCCCCGCCCCCCCGTCTCTCTCTCTCTCTCTCTTTTTTTTTTTAAAGATTCATTTGCTTACTTGGCGGTGGGGGGGTGGGCAGAGGGAGAGAATTTTCAAGCAGACTTCCTCCTGAGCATGGATCCTGATAGGGAACTTGATCCTGGGACCCGAGAGATCAAGAACTGACCTGAAACCAAGAGTTGGATGCCCATCTGACCAAGCCACCCAGGTGCCTCTATTCTCTTCTTGAATCTCAATGTACTCTGATTGGCTTTTATTCTATCAATAATACAAATGTATCCATATGTCTGTCTCCCTAGACTTTGTGCTTCTTGAAGGCAAGAACTATTTTAGTCATCATTTTTATAAAGTGTGTAGTAGAAGCTCAATAAATATTTGTTGAATGAATTAATTTCCTAGAACAAAATTATATTCTCAGTAATACTATTCATTTGCTCAGTTTATTATTCATGTCTACTTTCTATAAGGATCACCGAGTTATATTTGCCTTATATTATTGTCACCCAGAACTAAAAAAATAATTTTACCTTCTTTTTCAAACTAGAGAAGAAGAGTTGTTTGAGAAAGCAGCCACTGTCTGCTGTAGACTGGGCTACTGCTTAAGTGATTGTCACTAATTGAAGAAAGGAGACTAACGGTTACAAGCAATACCACTGCAAAAATGAGAACATTACATTGACATTATCATGTCGTGCCTTGGTAGGCTCACATGTTTTGCATACAAGGGGCTGCAACATTATTCTCCTCCAGCTTCTTTGCACATTAAAAAATGCCACAATGCTATAGTAAATGTGGAGCTTGCTGAAGAAATAAGCTTCCTTCACACATATTCAAGTGGATCAGAGTAGTCATGATATATAAGTGCTTGCCAACTGCAGATGAAAGCCAGAAGTTCCCCACAAGCCAGCGGCTAGAAATAAGTGATAGAAAAATACCCCCAAAGAATCACCCTAATTGTCATAGAAATATCATATTGCAGTAAAAGCCTAAACTATTTGTTTTGTTGAATAAATCACTGATTAACCTAATATTGCCTGTTAAAGGGGTGGGGGGGGGGGTTTGCAGACAGCGATTCTAGACATTCCTGGGCAACAGTTACTGCTTCCCAGAGGAGAGAAGAGCCAAATCTTTCCAAAAACAATGAGCAAGCACACAAACAAATCAGTGGGGAAAGCAAGAGGATACAGCAGAATACACTGTTTGTAGTAACAAAGGGATGCTGTTTTGTAGCCACAGTAAAAGTTCAGTTGTAGAACAAAATGAGCACAAACATTCCTCCTTGTAATGAACTGCTTTAAATTGACAGCATTATCATGTTTTACCATCTTTGCAAAAACATTTTTATTAGCTTGATTGGTAATGAATAAACAGATCCCATTTCCTTTTCCCTATCATTTGAATATGAAGAATGCCTTATCTAGAAATAATGACAGGCATAAAATTACAGGGGGCATAAAAACACCACTTCTAAGGTGGAAACATTTCATATTACCAGTAAAGAAAGAGAGTAAATGAAGAAAGAATGGGAAAATATCACATTGCAATATTTTCCTCTAGTCAGTATTGAGTAGAACTGTTTAACTAAAGGTATTTATAAATTATTTGTAGGGAAGCACTTCTCCTGAAAGTGTAGGCAATAAATATTTGTTATTCATGTTATATACTTATACGCAATGTTATTTATTTTAGACTACAAAGAGAAAAATGATTGACACCATATTAAATAAGCCATTCAGAAACTTGATTATCATGTGTTGGTTAACTTTTAACACAATACTATCCTTTTTTCTTATTTCAGTCTGTGTGTGTGTGTGTGTGTGTGTGTGTGTGTGTGTGTGTGTGTTTGAGTTAATTCCATTTGTGAAACTACCTGATTAGTGTCCCTAGAACTGAAATCCAATTAGGATTCATTCACTTTAAATGTATTTATTAAAATACTTAGCTGTACTCTCTGAGTGTTTTAGTAAAGTAGAAGCAGAAAAAGGACCAAAAATGCTAATAATAGTGCCAAGGCTTTTATACAGTTTCATTGCTTCATCAAGAACTTTACAGTGCAATATACACAGAGGATGAAAAAGCAAGTTAACAGGCTGCGATACAGTATTGACAGCAGGAGAGTTAAGGTCAAACAAAGTTGAATGGCAACATTACTGCTGGCCATTCTTCCTTGTAGATCTGAACTTTAATCCACAGAGATTGTTAAAGCCTCAGGTGGAGGCTGGGTGATAATGGTGGCTGTTATCCTAAGGAACAGATGGTAGAGTGAGTGACACCTATAAATGTGCAGGCTGCGTTGTTTCAGTGACAAGATGCTAAACCCTTCTGGCACTGAAGTAAAAAGACAGGTGTCTTGACACAAAAAGAGGTATTGAAACTATGCCTCTAGCCATGTATAACAGTGGAGCCAATTCTTCAAGCCTAACTAACTGAAAATCTAAATTGGGGTGTATTAGTATGGAAGATTGCTCTTGGATCTTCCCCATTAATGTTTCTTCCTTTCTTCTTTCCTTCTTCCTTCCCTCCCTCCCTCCCTTGCCTGCCCCTTCCTCCCTTCCTCCTTTCCTTCTTTCCTTCCTTCCTTCCTACCTTTCATCCAATAGTTAAGTTAGGAAGTAATAATTGCACTCTGAATTTCTGATTTTAATGGGTTCATGCATTTATGTGAATAGCCTTTATTTCTTATTTACAAGACAAATAAAATAGCAAACACAGTTTTTCTTTCTTAGGATAATACATGACAGTGGAATTTTTCAGTTACCTCTGTGTCTCCTTTAAGTGTAGTGTGAAGTTAACCACATATGCATATACCGTTTATTGTAATTGTAATTAGCAATGTCAGGTTTAGAGATTCATGTGGCCAACAGGGAAACCACAATAGTGTAAAAACCAATTTAATGAATGTACTTACTTTAAATTCCATTATCACTTCAACAGATTACTTGTTTTAAAAGGTATTAAAGCTAATAACATTTAATCTACTTGCTTGAATATAGCACATTTTTTTTTTTGGAAGTCAATGAAAATAAAGCTTCAATAATCAAGTACAACAGATGTTAAAGTTTTCAACACAATTCTTAAAGAAATTAGGTTCTAATAGCCAACTTGTTATACCCTCTTTTTCTTCCCTTGGATTTTAAATGATATAATCCTATATTTTTCTACAAAGAGAGATAAATCTGACGGAACAATAAATCATTTCATAATGCTCCAATTAAGTGTTTTGGCATGAGTAATAAATATATAAAGACATTACAAATGTTGAAAGACAGCATGAGGATTGTTTAGATATATTTCAGTGAGGTGGTAATATGAGTGAATGGTAACACTAGATTCAAAGTAGTAGTGGTATTTAAAATTAATTACATCTTGGGCCCTACTTTTTCTCACCTGCAAAATCAATGACTTATCTAAAGTAGCGTTAAAATTCTTTTCTAGCTCTATTATTCTAAACTGTATCTTCTTAAAAGAAATTTTCTTTTCATCTACCCACAGCAAAATTAATTCACTACACCCACTTTTGCAGTAAATCTAATATTTGATGAAAGATTATAGGTAAATGTAAATCACTCTAGGCTTGAGGCATGCATACAGTCATGGTTAATTAACAGTAAATCAGTAGAGTCCAAGTTCTCTGAAGATGATTATCTGGTACATGATAGAGATTCACAGGCTATATGTAGGGCCAGGTTCCAGGTCTTCTGACTGTCATATGACATTGTATTTTAAGATACCATGTTGCTTATTTATTTTACATAATACATGTGCAATATTGTAAAATTGTTAAATTGGTAGCAAAAGCCAATTTTAACCTTTTTTGTTTATTTTTTGTTTCACAAGCATGATAATGAAATCCACCATGATAATGAAATCCAACCAAGAGGAAATATTTTTTGATCACTTTTGAAATTATTTTTACACTATTTTAGTGATTCTTTTTAACATTTAGATACCAATATACTCTACGTAACTATCTTAAGTATTCTAATTTAGTATTTTTTTTTAATGTGGTTTATAGTAGAGAGCAGGTACTCATTTTTTTTTTTAAGATTTTATTTATTTATTTTTCAGAGAGAGAGGGAGAGAGAGCGAACGAGCACAGGCAGACAGAGTGGCAGGCAGAGGCAGAGGGAGAAGCAGGCTCCCTGCTGAGCAAGGGGCCCGATGTGAGATTCGATCCCAGGATGCTGGGATCATGACCTGAGCCGAAGGCAGCCGCTTAACCAACTGAGCCACTCAGGCGTCCCTGTCATTCTACTCTTAAGTGCAAAATCCATGAATGTATTATTGATAAAAATTTCGATCACCAAATTAAGTGTATACATGTTTATAAATATTACATGTAGGAAATATGTGTATATATAATATATGTAACACATATACAACATGTATACAACACAGATATGTGACCTATATATGCATACACACATATATACATGTATATGCATGGTGTGTGTGTTTTGTGTGTGTATATATATGTGCATAGAGTCAATTTAATGGTTGGAAGTTTTCAAAGGTAACCTATTATAATGCAATAAATTATCATGGGATTTGATTTTATAATGAGCCACATGTACATGGCCTGTTTCCTCTTAACTGCATAGAACTAATTTGTATACATGTGTTACATATTTAATAAAAGCTTATGTTCACATAATTTGAACTGGCATGTCCGTGTAATAATGTATCCCCAGCTGTATACATTAATACAGTCAGTTTCCTACTATTGAGAAATTCTTCATGACCCTGGAATAAATCTTGAAGGTGATATACTGACCAATAAGAAAAAAATATTTTCAATGACTGCATTATATAAAACCACACAAATATGTCTTTTATAGACCCTTGGAGTTTTGTGAAGTGAAATTTGCAAAGTGCTCTGGTGTAGCAAAGTAAGCATTCTAAATAAGAAATTATTGATTTCCATTGTAAAATTCATAACCTGGGTCTTTAAGAGTCTTAGAATAAGTATCTATTGACTTTGGGTCAACAAAGATTTTGGGGGACATAACTCGATATATTTGGGTGGTAATTGATACCCTATAATATTTATATTGTAGGAAAGTCCACATGTGAGGGGAAGAGTAAAGATAGTGTGGCTTATATAGGTTTAGAAAGCTATTACAGCAAAATATTATTGTATGGAGTGCATGTTAATCTCAAAATCTTTATGGTCCTGCAGAGTTAGTCATTTTAACATTGCCAACAGCCTAAATTTATTTCACTGAAGAGTTTACCAGCATAGCATTGTAATGAGCTCTCTTTTAAACATATGCTTAATTATTTTTATAGAACAGTGCCCACGTTATAATATATTGACTACTGCTTCACAAATTTAAAACATGTAATAATTGTCAAACATTAAATTCTCTGTGTGTTATGACTCACCAACCTTGATTTTGCTGTACTTATTTAAAATGTATTAATTTCCCAATGTGTTTATGTGCAAAGCCTTGCTCTCACATTATTGCAGATTAACAGAGCTACAATAGAAAGTGAAGTCATTCCACCTACTCTGGCAATAAATCCGCTGCGTGGTGAAAGATGATAGCTAACCTTACACAATAGGGTCTATCTTGCTACAGGCTCAGAGCTAAGAATTTGCGTAGTGATAGTAAATTGCCTGTTTAGAAATTGTCTCACATTTGAGCATTAACTTTCCTGCATTATGTTTGATTGATTATTTATTGAAATGTAACTCCCACAGAGAACTTACATTGACTGGCTAAAATAAAATGCAATTTTAAAAACAGCTTAGGTGATTAGATTCCTGAATGACATGAGATTTCTTCTTTAATCCTGTATAAAGTTTCAGAGTATAAAAATATGGCTGAAGGTTTCTGGCTGTATGGAGGAATATTGTTTGAAGCTGTATATGAGACTGGGCACTCAAATGGGAAATAGTGATATCTGATACATGAGACAGGTGGCATTACATACCATTGGGTTAAGAATAGAATTTTCAATAAATATTGATAGGAGAGTTGTTTATTCATTTGAATAAAAACATTAAATAGGTCCCTGGCTCACACTATACACAAAGATCAATCCCAGATGCATTAAAAAACCAAATATGTAAGGAAAAATAAGTGAACTTCTAGAAGTCAATATAGAAATATATCTCTGCATGCAGGAATTTCTTTTAAAACAGACAAAAGATTATATACCATGCAGAAAAGGCTAATCAACTCAAGTACAATTAATAAGAAACTCTTCGTGAAGTTACCAAAAAAATGAATGAAATCAAACCATTAACTGGGACAAATTTTTCACTTATTTAATCTATGAAACCCATGAGTGATTACTATGCATGGTATATAATGAACTCTCATGAATCAATAAGAAAAGCCAATAATCCATGGAGAAACAATTGGCAAAATAATTTTATAGGAGAGAAATAATTGAAACGATATATGCATGAGATGATATCTCACCTTGTTAACTACAAGGGAAATGCTAATAAACCTATAGTGAAATATCATTTCACACCTCTCAGATTGAAAAAAAAATTAAATAATACCAAGTTGTATGCATGTGACTTCAGTGGAATTCCTATTCATTGTGGAAACAAAAATTGGAAGATCCACTTTAATGACAGATTAGCATTACCTAGTAAATATCCTGCAATCCAGCTATTTTGCTACAAAATAGGCTCCCTGGAAATAATCTTGGTTGATAATGTATTCTAGACTTCAGTATTACTCAAAATTAACAGACTTCTTTACTGAAGAATAGACATATCTGTCTATTGTTCACTTTTTTACTTAATAATTTAGCAAATATTTGTTAAACACATATTATATGCTAGATGTTGTTCTAGATGTGGAGGATATAGCAGCAAACAACACTGACAAAAATTCTGTCCTTGTGGAGGTTGTGTTTTATGAGGAAGAGCCAGATAATAAACAAAAGAAGCAAATAAATTATATTTATATGGTATACTAGAAGATGGTAACTGTTAGCAAGACCAATAAAACCGAACAGAGGAATAGAGTGTTGGCAGGAAGTTGCAATCGTTTTGTTGTTGTTTGTTTGTTTTAATTTACTTGAGAGAGACAGAGCAGGAGTCAGAGAGAGAACAAACGGGTTCATGGGCGGGTGGTGGTGGAACAGACTCCCCTTTGAGGAGGGAGCCAGATGCAGAACTTGATCCTAGGACCTCAGGTTCATGACCTGAGCCAAAGGTGGTTGCTTAACCGACTGAGCCACCCAGGTGCCCCAGGAAGTTGCACTCTTATATTTTGCTTTACTAATAGAGAATATAGAGCTAGGGAAACATGTAATCCATTTTGGATTCTGGAATTAGCTTCGGTTGGTCTGTAAGTAGATGCTACATTGGGAGCAAAAAACTTCCTAACTGAAAAAGAATCACTGTGGGTAAATTAATGCCTTACTATATGGAGACTGTTTTGATAAGCTGAAGGTAAAAATTTAGGTTTGCCTAATTGCCAAGGAAGAATCATTTCAGTATGCCTCAAACAGCAGGCACTGGTTGAAATAGAAATTCTTGTAATGTTAATGGCCTGGCTAATAGGAACCATAAGCCATCTAAGAGATTGCCTTGAGTTAGAAGACTGCTGGTTGGGGCACCTGGGTGGCTCAGCGGGTTAAAGCCTCTGCCTTCGGCTCAGGTCATGATCTCAGGGTCCTGGGATCGAGCCCCGAATTGGGCTCTCTGCTCGGCGGGGAGCCTGCTTCCTCCTCTCTCTCTGCCTGCCTCTCTGCCTACTTGTAATCTCTGTCTGTCAAATAAATAAATAAAATCTTAAAAAAAAAAAAAAAAGAAGACTGCTGGTTAAGAGTCTGGACTACTGAATCAGATAAACATTTATACACATCTCAGCTTTGCCAGACGTTACCCACCTGTACATGAGCAAGTTCCTCAGGGTTGGAATTACCCATGATCCGTAGGGACTTTATAAGGATTAAATTGGACAACATGTATCAATGTCTCACTTCAGATCCCTGACACATGGAAAGCAGTCCTAAATGGGAGGTGTTTGCTGTTGTAATTGTTGCTTGGGTGGTTAGGATTGCTTAGTCTCCCTGGTGAAGGCCAGGAAACTAAAAAGAACAGCAATTTTAAAAGCCCAGTGGATTTGTAAAGAACCAAGGGAATTTGGATGCGCTACTCAGAGTGGAAGTCTTATCTCTAGAAAACTCTGCCTGTATTCTATGATGGCAGGAAACAGAGAAGACCAAGCAGGGAGGACAGTAATACGATAAGTATAGTTTGCTGGGGTTTTTTTGCTTTATTTGTTTTGATTTTTCCTTAGAGCCTTTAAGATATTTTCTTGAAGCCTAGGGAGAAACAAACACTGTTTCTTTTTGTACCCTGGGAGGTAATAGACTGAAATTTCAGCCTGAAATTCAGAGTGGGAAGTCTGTGAGCCAGCAAGCAATTCCAAAACTTAATATTAGCAACACGGAGATGCTAAATGTGCCAGGTGTTATTAAGTGACTTTACAAATGCTGTTCAATTTAATAGTCATATTCTATGCATATATATTATTACTATTACTATATAACAGATGAGGAAGGCAGCAGTCAAATAAATCATGTAATTTACTCAAGGTTGCCAAACAGTAACATTTTAAACAGGGATTTAAACCAAGTCTAAGTGTCTCCTGCCCATGCCATCTCCCTGACTGTTTCAAACAGGAGTTGAAATGAAAAATGAACAAACAGAAAATAAAACCAAAAAAGACACAAGAAACCAAGATTGGGTATTTCCAAGGTCTGTATCTTTAAATTTTGAAGAATCTCTTTTTTCTTAAAAAGTGGGTTAATTTCCCTAACATGTTTTCTTATCAAAGACTTTAATATGGTGCATTGGTAATATAAAAGGTGTGTGTTGCCCTTTGGCAGTAAGGAGTTAAAGCACTGGGTCCCTAAATGACTGGGGAAAAAGTTCTCATCAGGTGATTCTAAAGGCTAGCCAGGCGTGAGAAACACTGGGTTACAGTTCAAAAGCATTATTTAAAATAAATAGAGCAGTAATTACAAATTTAGCATTTTCTCAACATTTACCTTTTAACAGATTTGACTTTGGAATAATTTAGCAATATAAGTACCACATTTAAAATATTCTGTGTTCTTTATTGTCTCCTGCTCCAACCTTGTATGTCAAAGATACTAGTTTAAGAGACAAGAATTACACCAAATGACACTGAATGTAGTTGAGTCATGTGACTCACTACACACACACACACACACACACACACACACACACACACACATTCACATGCACAAAAGGGACAAACCTTATCACTTTGATGGCCCAATATTGTAGACTAGAAACCTATAATTTACTTTACTTACCACCTAAATTTAGTTTAAACAAAGTTTAGGAAGTCAGATAAATATTATTTTGATTTGCTTTTTCGTTTTGTTTTGTTTGGTTTTTGTTTTGTTTGGTTTGGTTTTTTTTGCTTTTGAGAATCTGTTGCTATCATCTGTGTTGTCTTCTTTATATTTCTTAATATATTGCTTAGACATCTCCTGTAACAGACCATTGGCTGTTTTTTTTTTTTCTCTTTCCTTAATATACATGTCAAAGTCTTTCCCTTATGTTTCATTTTTGAAAAATTTAATCAAGGTTAAATTTTCTCCACATGAAGAGCTTTATTGTTTGTTTACTGTCTGAATTGTCAGTCAGGGTTTCCAATTTGAATCATTCAACTATTTGCTACCTTTAAATCATATGTTTACCCAAAATGGGATTTTCCCTAAATAAAGCTAACCCTACTTTCTGGAAGGATAGGACAGTTGAAGGAAGTTGGTTGTTGTCTCTGGTAGGCTATAGGAATAAACTGGATGATTTAGGCTGCAAGTAATTGAACTTCCGATCCAAACTGAACTTTTTAAAAAATAAGAGAATTTGTATTTCTCTTAAGTATCTGGATGCAGTCAGATTGATGACTCAATAATGTCAGGGAGAAATCCAGAACTTCTGCATTCTGCTGTCTAGCCTCAGGGTCATTCTGGTTCTCATGTTTGCAAGATAATGCAAGTGGCAGTTTGAACAGTTTCCTTCACATGCAGGAGTCCATAAAGCCTCTGCCCCAAATGTGGAAGCTTCTCCTTTGATCCTGTTGACCAGTTTATAAAATGGTTCTAAGCCTTGGTCAGGAGTGGTCACCAGGGCAGTCCCACATGGCTGGTTCTCATGATTATTTACTTTCTGGAGCTTGGCATGTGCCCAGCTGTTCTTGATGCATGTGGCTATACGTTGCAGAGGTAGACACCTCAAAGGATACCAACGTTCTATAATTAGTGGAGAGGAAGAAATGGATATTGACCATTCAGTCAACTTACCCACTGGGGCTAATTAGCTCTGTGACCAGGAAAACATTGATTAAGCTCTCAGAGCAATATGAATATAGAGATTAAAACTATTTCATAAGGAGCTAAGAAGTTAAATGAGATAACATGGCATGAAGTAATAATATAATACCTGGGCAATTCTCTGTTGTCAAAACTGTGACATGGTTGTATTATAACAGTATTATGTTCATATTACTATTGTAAAATGTGAAAATTGATCGTTGCTGTCTCTCCCTAGTTTCTATGAACTAGATAAATAACATTCTCAAGTAGTTTTTTTGTTTTGTTTTGTTTTTTTGTAAGGAACTGTGGAACCTCAACAGTAATCAGTAAGCTAAAATCATGACACAGGATGACTCACACATGTGCTGTTCAGTGATGTCCCTCAATTGAGGAAAATGGTGAAATAGTGAATTAGTAGTCCATTTTGCCAGAAACCTTCTATTGGGTGACAGAGTAAGAGGATGTAGTTCAGAAGGATAGACATGCAGATATGTCACCTTGATGTTACTGATGTCCTGCCAATTATCAATAGAAAGTAATTTTCTGAAGCAGAAGAAAACCAATGACACCATTCCTGCCTTGACAGATATGTTTCCTGAGGCAAATGGTTCTAGAAAAACCCTACCTCTCCCATATTAAAAACCAAGAGAGGGGCGCCTGGGTGGCTCAGTGGGTTAAAGCCTCTGCCTTCGGCTCAGGTCATGATCCCAGGGTCCTGGGATCGAGCCCCGCATCAGGCTCTCTGCTCTGCAGAGAGCCTGCTTCCTCCTCTCTCTCCCTGCCTGCCTCTCTTGCCTACTTGTGATCTCTGTCAAATAAATAAATAAAATCTTTAAAAAAAAAAACAAGAGAAATCTATTAATCAAATAAGTGCAAATTAAATCAAAAGTATTGTCAGTAAAATGAAAAAATAAGTTATCTATTTGGGCAAAGTTTCAGTGAAAGAGACTAAAATGATGTAGCCTTCAAAGAGATCAATTTGAAGATATTCATCACAATAATATTAAAAATACTCATGCTTTTGGATTCAAAGTTATACTCACCAGTTTTCCAAAGGCACAATTGATGCAGACGGACTTATTAACTTGTTATCATGCTGTATTTTGTTAAAACATTAAACAAACCTAACAATATCCAATGATAGATATTTAATGTCATGGCTAATAAAGTTATTTATAAAATAAAATAACAATATCCAATGATAGATATTTAATGTCATGGCTAATAAAGTTAAATGAACAAAACAAATATAAAAAATGCAGTTAGTGTCATCCCATGTGTCATCTCTTAAGGAAAAAATACAATAATAATTAGTATTTTTAATGCATTTTAGAAGTTTAACTTTCACTAATAGTGGAATTACTAAACCAGAATTTCAACATTGTGAGTAAAGGAAAAGATAGTTTTTAGCAGATCCCTTCTAAAGTTTAGAAAAACTATTTAGATGTTCATTACTTAGAGATTACATATAGTTTATTGAAGTATAGACATCATAATTATGATTTTCCTTTTGGAAATAGTATTAGGATGTATTGACATCAGAAATATGTTTCAACTGTCTTTTGTGTATAAAGATGCTATTGGTAATCTAAATGTTTTACATTACAAAGTATAAGTTAGGCTTTTATTTTTTAATACAACATTTGTAGAGATACTGATAGACGAGTTTTAAACATAAGTTTTGGGAAAAATTCCCAGGTGAGTTAAAATAAGAATATTACTTTTACATTAGTAATTCTCTATCAATAAGGATTAGATTCAGTTGCTTGTCATAGAAAAACACAGAATGTATTAAGGTTTATTTATCTGCATATAAATTAGGTCTGGAGATGGGTGGTCCTAAGTTTCTGGATTGCTTGGTGGTGTGCTCAGAGACCTGCCACAACAACCTGGCATCTGGCTTCCATGCTGGAGTTCACAGATCCTAGAAGGTTAGGGCTGCATTCCTTCATTCCAGGTAACTGGAAGGACAAAGAGAAGAAAATGGGTGAATCTAATCTCTTTTACAGAAGATTTCCCACATGTCTCACACATTTCTGCCGCTAACCATTGGCTCAAATTTACGTGCTGGGTAGTACATGGATGCAAGGGGCACTGGCAGATTTTTTTTTTTTAATGTGTGGTGGCACTGTGCTTGCTAAACTTTACATACTACCACTAAGGTGGAACACAAGAATAACTCTTGGAGAAGGCATTCAGCAGCTTTTTCTGCATAATTAAGTTTCTACTATCAATGCTTGTGATACCACTGTCCTTTCCTTAATGAAATTTCTATTTAATCTAAACTGTTTATGAAATTCTTCTCAATTATATAATCCCATTCTGCCATCTTGAAATCAGAGATTTATCCTGTTATGTGTCAGCCCACAGATGAAATTAAATCATACTCATCGATACAGCAATCATTAAAAATGAATTTAAAAGGAATAACTATACAATTTTGCATGCAGTTTGATAATACTCAAGGTATTTCAATTCTTCTGTGTTGTACCTAAAGTAAGTCAGAAAATATATAGGGATAAAAGGACTGATAATTTTTAGGGGAAAGAATGTAGTATGTCTAATGAAAACATTACACATTACTAAGAAATATAGCACTATGATTATCTCCTTCATTTTGTTTCTTCACTCAGTAATGTGCTTTTGGGGGGGGCAATATGTTTTCTATTTCTTTTTTAAATATATTAGAGTGAATTAAAATAGTAACTGCTAAAAACTATGCATGTTTTTGGTAAACATACAGTTTCTATTTTGGTACTAGGCATTGTTCATTAGTTTCACTTAGATTTATTCCCTTTCTTTCACTGTGTATGACATTGTTCATGATATACCTGCCTTGGTATGGCACTTTTGAAAGAAACTGCCATGCTCATGTTCTGGACAAAAGTAGAATCTGTGTGTTGTGTGTGTGTGTTTGTTTTTTTGTTTGTTTGTTTTTGCCAAGTGACCTTGTCTCTGATAGTTGCAGCATCTAGAGTTTAGCCAGTAACCTTTGAGCTATGGCAGAGAATGACAAGATGAGCAAGGACAACCAGACTCCCTTTCTAAGAAACCTGTGTTATAAAATAAAGAGAGAATTGACTGAGACCCCCGGGAACAAACGCAAAAAAAAAAAAAAATCGCAATCAGAGAGAGGCTGGAGGATGGCCCTCTGGAATCCGGTAATGGCCAAAGCTGAGGGAGACAAGGAATAAAGTGGGGCAGGAGTGGAGAAAACATGGGTTAGAGAGAAAAGCCAGAGTTAGCATGCAGAGAAAAATAGAAACCCATGGAGTGATTAAGACCATGTATGTGTCTCTTCAGAGAGTTAAATGGCCTTTGGAGCTGCTTTGATTCTAGTCCAGACCAGCCCTGCTGCTTTAGAAAATTTTCTGTTCTTGCAATAGGAAGAACAAAGCTACAACACATAAATATGAAATAGTTTAGATTAATTTACGTTAAATGAGCCATAGCTGTATAGTGGGTCATTAATTTAAAAGTATTAATAATATCCATTATGATTTGACAGAGAAGAAAGCTTATTTATCTGACTGAAGTTATGTGTAATTTACGTCTTGCAGGACACACTCCCCTATTTAAGATATTGTCTCTGAGTAAATTCTAGAGTACTGCTGTCTAACAGAAATATAATGTGAGCCACAAATACAAGCCACACATGCAACTTAAAATTTTCTAAGCAGCTGTATTAGCAAACATAAAAAGAAATGGGGGAAATGAATTTTAATCCATTAACTTAATAATTAATATTAACGATATATTTCATTTAATCCCATATATCTAAAACATTTTCACTTCAACATGAAATCAGTGTGAAAAAGTCAATCCAATATACTATATTTCTTTTTAAATATAATGTGTATTTTACATTTCAAGCACATCTCTGTTTGAACTAATCACATTTCTCACATTTCAGCTACTCAATAGCCACATGGAGTGACTGACTACTGTATTGGACAGCCAGATTCTAGAAATTACTGTGACTGATTTCACTGGCCTCTAGTCACCTTCAAAATAAATAAATCAGCTGGCTGACAGCCACCTCTCATAAACTCTTCTTGTTTTTTTCTAGTTCTTTTATTAGCTAGGAAATAATCTGTAATCTGTGCTTATGCCGATACGATTATCTCTAGTTCCTAATTCATAGGAGATAGGAATTTTCCATTTCATAAATAGAAGGAATATATAGCCTTAAGAACATTTGCAGTAGATAGTGGGGGGGTGGGGGGTGGAGAATAGGAATAGGAGGGAGGAGGAACACCCAAAGCAAGATGTTGTAAGGTTAAGAATGTGAGATGTAATGATGGGACTGTGAGATACAATGTAGTGCAAGATGTTAATTCTTAGAAAATGGAAAAAGATTAAAATACCAAATTCTGAATACAGAAAGTTTAATATATTGAGATTTACTTGAGCGGAAGGATGAAAATATTATATCTCTTTACTGGTTCTTTTCCATGAAGGGAAGAAGCTCATAATAAAGAAGTTCAGGTGTTTGTGGCAAATTATTAGATTGTGTGCAGATGCTGTTGGTTGTTTGAGACCTAGATGCAGCCATTTCATCTGAAACTCATTACTGTATAACTAATTTTATCGAAATAGCTTAACATATCACTAAAATAAGTTCATAACTTATATACTAGTTTCATGACTAAAGTATTGCTTTTATAATTATATTTCAGATCAGGCAGAATTTTAAAAATCCAAGCCCCTGAAACACTCTTTAAAATACACAAATTCATATGTTTTGCCTGTTTGGCATGTGACTGAAACGACTTAGTCCTTCCTGGGCCAAAAAATATTTCATATGAAACCTGAGAATATGTTAACCTAGTGTGTACTTTTATGTTTTTCTTCCCAAATATGTTTCTTTCCCTGCCAAGGACAAAATATAAGTGCTGAGTTAATCCAATCTTGAGAGATCAAGCCCCTACTAATTATAATTTCCTATGCTGATTTTTAATTCCTTTATAATATCAGTAACAGTTTTAACACCTTGTCAGGCATTCAGGAACTTCCATCTGTGCAGTATAGTGTATTCATGAAATAAACCCATCTGTACAGCTGATTAAAAGTTGGATTAAATCCATGTTTTGACTTTGCCCTGGAAGAGGTGAATCCTAGTCCAGTTGTTGCTGTTAAGGGCAGAATGTGGAATGACTAAATGTATAGAGGTAATCGAACCAAAAATCATTTTCAGTGTTTGTTAATTTTAATATTATCCAAATTTAAATAAAATCAAATAATACTTCAAGTAAGTGTGATAATTTGACTGAGTGAGAAGTAGCATATATCTTGTCATGATTCCTTTGTAGTCAAAAACATATCTATAACAAGACCTATCCAATTTTATGCTACTTAATATGGGCTACCTCATACAAGCTATTTGTGGGGAAATTATACTTACAAATTATATTATTATTATGAATATTATGTTATTATACAATATTTTAATAATAAATTCTCTTGAAATGCTTAGCTTTCTGTCATTCTTTAGCATGGGCTGAAATTCCAACATTATGATTTCATGCCATTAGCTCAGTTAATGTTTTATTGTTCTTTTAAACTGCATGTGTTATGATAAAAAGTAAAATAAAATTTAATTTATTCAGTCAGTCAGAAAATATTTGAGTACTTACTATATGGTAGGTATTGTTTTAGGCACTGAAAATAAAGCACTGAGCTGAACAAAAATCATTTGTTTTCCTAGGACTTACATTCTATTGTGAGGAGACCTAAGAAATAAATAAGTTTTATATAGATTATATCTAAAATATATGTAATGTTAAATATATTGACTAGTATATAGAGGGTGTGGAGAATTAGTTTTAAATAGAATGGTTTTAAGTATCACTGAAAAAAGATCTCTTCAGTGAGGATCCTGAGAAAGAGAACAAGCTGGCCATGTGGGTATCTAATCAGAGGAAATATCCCAGTTCCTAAGTCAGGAGAGCACCTGGTGTGCTTGAGGAACAGCAGAAGGCATGCAGTCAGGATTTGAGCCTGGGGGTTGGCAACCAGAGTGTACTCTCTTCCATACTCTGCATGGCCTCACATGGTCGTGTTTTAAAGTAGAAAGACACAGATGCTGTTCCTACTGAAATATAAAATCGTATCTTTAGGAAATACAATTTTAAAAATAAAATTTAAACAAAGGAGAGATTTGCTTTTATGCATAAACTTTCTAAATTGAAGTATTGCTCAAGGTGAAGGGAAATGTAAAAACAGAATTACACTGTACAATTATGAATAAACCCGATGAGTGATCAGCAGAAAAGTTAGTGCATCATAGGGAGCTCTCTAACAAACCAATACTCTGATACTATGAAATATTGATAGAATAAACTGGAAGTGAACCAAAGATAAATAAAAAAGAATAACATAATTTGTAAAAATGATGTTCTTACGCTCAATATGTGGAAATGTCAAGGAATTTAGAAGTGATTTATTTAACCTATGTTGTAAATAAGATAAACAAGGTGAGGTTTACCACCTAAGGTTAATGTTAACAGAAGAGAGCATACAGGGAATAATAGAGTATTGTTGGTTATGTTACTGCATTTAACACACACACACACACACACACGCACACGCACACACACACACACACAAAACACTGACAGGACTGGGTTTGAATCCCAGCTTTATCAATTAGTAGCTCTATGACTCAAGACATAATATTTAAGTTTTCGAATCTCAGCTTCCTCATTGGCTTGTTACAAATGTGTGATTTAGAATTATGTGAAATAATATTTCAGAGCACTTATCACAGTTCTGGGCACATAGACAATAACTGTCGGGTAATTCCTGTGTAATTACCTCTCCAATAATCTGTCTAATCAACTCAATAAACATTATGTAGAAGTCCACTGTGACAGGCATCATGGCAAGTCAAACATAGAAGAGGCACCATTCCTGCCATCTGGGAAGAATGGCATATAACTAATTATCTGCAATATGAAGGAACATATTTTAAAATTTGAGGTAAAATATATAGTCTAAACCTGGAAGCCAGAGTAAATACTTCCACAGCTGTTACTGGAGGTGACACTGAAGAGGAAAAAAAAAAAAGAAAAGCCCCGGTCTAGGCTGCTATACCCAAACTACTGTAGACTGGAGGGCTTATACCCAACAGCCTTTTGTTTCTCAAAGTTCCAGAGTCTGGGAAGTCCAAGAGCAAGGTGCCAGCCAATTCAGTGTCTGGTAAGAGCCCGTCTCCTGGTTCATAGCAGTTTATTCACTGTGTCTTCACATAGTGGAAGGGACAAGGGAGCTCTCTGGTTCTCTTTTATAAGGGCACTAACACCATTCATGAGGGCTCCACCTCCAAATACCATCATGTTGAGGCTTAGGTTTCAACACATGAATTTTGGGGAGACAGAAACATTCATCCTATAACCAAAGACTCATGGGAAGAATTTTGAAATGGAATTTGGTCATGAAATTTCAGAGAATAAGAACAGCAAAATCTTAAACAATGTGAGTGTGCAGCAAGACTTGAGATAAAAACAGAACCATTAACAGAGGCCTTCAATTGGCTAGATTAATGAACCACCTTGTAACAGAGGGGAACTCAGGCCTGACTTTAGGGAAGGCTTGATTTACTATATTACCAAGGATTCATTTCCACTAAAGGAGAATTTCTGTGAAATATCCAAGAATCCTTAAATCCAGGGTCACTATGTCCTGGTTTACCCCATATACAGCTGCTTGCTTAATTATTTACATAGCCTGATTTCATCCTCAGAAATGTCCCATTCTGGGATGATAAATTATATGGACACTCTACCCAAGTCTGAGAGCTAATATTAGGCATTTTGAAAAGGTGAAGTGATTCAATTTTACCACATACATACCCTGCTTCCTGAGACACTGATAAATCTCTTTATTCCACTTCTTAGACTTCAAAAGTGATCCTTTCTGAAAAGCAAACAAATGTTAGGTCATTTTTGAAAGAGACACTGCATTAGTTCATAATCCATAAATCAAAGCTGCTCATGTAAAAGGATCTTCCTTTTATAAAGCATTAGCAGTAATCAGCATTAAAAATGGTAACTTAATCATATATACAGAATTTGATAATTATTAAAGATTTCAATGTCATATACTTAGAAAATGATCCCAAAATTAAATCAAGTGAGGAACGGTAATAAACTAATTGATGGCAAAAGGAAAAATTTCCAAGCCAGCCAAGTACCCAAACTTGAGCAGATAAAACAAAGCTGTCTGTTTGAAGATGAGTGGATATGAACATTGGCTAAAAGTTAGGAGGACATGGGTAATTGTAATTATACACAATAGAATTATTACCCACTGAGTACTGATTTTGCTTGAATGTAGGCCACTTTAATGCTTAGGTGATAATAACAATACGTCATTTAGAGTATTGTAAATCACCTCGAGGGATCAGTATGAAAACTCTAGGGTGAACAATGCCCAAGTGTTGGTACCTTGATGAAGCACAATAAATACATCAGCTTCTTTTATAGAACAAGTAGGACTAAAATATAAGCAGAGTGTGTTATGTTTGGCATGATATCCTCAATCTGTCCATTTTATATGCCTTGGAAATATGTTAAATATCTTTTTTAAAATTTGCTGATGAGTTCTCCCCAGAGTGAAAGGCTAGTGGATGAGCAGGAAAAACAAACAAACAAAAAAATGACTCCATCACTTTGCCCATCTTTCTGCATGGTGAAAACCATCTGTTTGGGAGCTGCCTTCTTCCTCTCATCACAGAAGCAGACGGTGACTCACACAGGGACAGTGCAAGCATGTTAGGTTTGCAAGGTGGCTTTTTATTCCCCTAGGTAAAGATGGGTTGAGTCAGACGTTGCCTCTCATAATAGCAAGTCTGTCTCTTGTGATCTTCAGTCCCTTACGAATGTAACTAAGGAGACTCAGGAAGATTCATATTCTTCAACTTGAAGCAGATTATTATTATGTATGGACAAATTTCTCTTGTTTCTAGATGCTGATGTTAAAAAAATGCAGAAATAGATGCAGGATGCAGGGACACTAATTCAGACCATCCTCTGCTGTCCAGTATAGTAGCCACCAGCTACATGTGGCTGTTGAGATTTAAACTAATTAAAATTCAATAAAATAAAAAATTCAGGCCTTTAGTCACAGTAGACACATTTCAAGGGATCAATAGCCACATATGGCTTGAGGCTACCATATTGGACAGCTCAGATATAGAACATTTCCGTCACTGAAGGAAGTTCTATTGGAAAGCACTGACTAAGCATGTAAGTTCCTCTTCCTTTTGTACTTGATGTCATGGGAACAGTCGTAAATGCATGACACACCAGCTGGCTTACTTAGAATCAGTCATGTGGTTGAATGGATACTTCATATTACCATAAGAAGTGAAATTCCACAACTTATACATTTAGTTTAATTTATGCAGTTCATGTCTAATCAACTAAACTTAAGAGGGTTGCTGGCATCCTTTGTAATCAACTAAATTTAAATGACTAAAACTGTTTTTGTGAGAGCTTTTTTTCCTGGCTTACTTTCCACCAAATGTGAATCTATGCACAGAGAGTAGAGAAATAATAATGACTAATATGCTAGGCATACGTATTGATAGTCCTGTGACATTGGTATAGCTTTGTAATGCTATGCTAAACCATTATATAATTTGATATTTGACAGTGAACAATAAAAAAATAGTATTTTTTAACTTACAGGGCAGACATCAAGTTTTTATGGTATTATTTTTTATTATTCCTATTTTATTAACATCTTCTTTTATACCATGCTGATCCCCACTTTGTGAAATTTAGAGATATTATGTAAACCAAGAGGAACAGCATGGATGGAGTTATTTATATGTAAGTTTACATGGTATGAAATAAAATTAAAATACAATAGTGTTTCTGATTAGAGCAATTTTCTCGGAGACAATTCAAACAATTCAACAACAGTCTATTATAAAATACAAAGCTTTTATTTGCTTATAATTTCCCATATATATATATATATATATATATATATATATATATATATATATAACCTTCCAAAAGTAAGTTAATAAAAGGGGCAAGAATAAGCTAGAAATTGAACACTTGCAGGTAAGCAAGGCCTGCCACTGATAAAGTGGTATGACTTTAAACTTTGGATTGCAAATGAATACTCAGCAGAGGCCACCAAGGATGGGAGTTGTTGTTGTTGTTTAATTTATTTATTTGACACACAGAGAGAGAGATATCACAAGTAGGCAGAGAGGCAGGCAGAGAGAGAGGGGGAAGCAGGCTCCCTGCTGAGCAGAGAGCCCCATGCGGGGCTCAATCCCAGGACCCTGAGATCAAGACCTAAACTGAAGGCAGAGGCTTAACGCACTGAGCCACCCAGGCGCCCAAGGATAGGAGTTTTAAGAATGTATAGAAACATGATTTTTTCTTCTACTGCAGGTGTCTTGAGGCATACAGGATGATTGCTAGAGCAAATCTGATCAGATTTATGCATGAAACATACTGTATTAATAAAGCTGTTTTATTGCATTTGCCAGGTGGCTTCTTGTATATAAAGCTATATTTCTGAAGCTCATATTATTTTTTTTCAAATTCCTTATGCCACAATGTTGGCTACCTTATGGCTTGTGACTAAAATTCAATTGTTCCATGTTTTTGTGAAATTTTAATTATGGTTAATTTAAATTGTGATAGCCTTCTAAAAATAGAAAGGATATAGACTACTTTTAATTATGTTTTCCTTTTCTTACAAATTTACATACATAGACCAAGATGTCTTTGTTTTTCTAGAAATACTACCGGAATGCTACCTTTATACATCTATCACATTTTCTTCTCAGGGATTTATATAACTTTTTCTTATTTGATGTTTACACTTATTTCCATAGGGATGATTTTCTAAGTCCTATTTATAATTAAGAAACAGAGAATTAAAGAGGTAAGTCAATTTGCCTACTGTCCACAGGTACGAAAAGGTAGAGTCCAAAATTTGAATCCAGTTAGAACTGACAGCACCACCAATGTTCTTTATCAAAACTCTATACTGCATCCTTGCCTTATGGAAGGTCTATTATCTGCCAGTTTCTGTTGGTTCTGATGTTAATGCAGTAAAGATGGTATATGACCTTGAATGTTGTCCTCCTAACACTTATCATGATTATAATTAAGTGATTAGTATTTCAGTTAATGGTTTAATATCTGCATTCCCTGTCAAAATATAATATCCAGGCGGGCGAATCAGGCAAAGATGAGGTCTTGCTAAATATTTATGAAAAGAGCAAACTGAAAGATCAAGACTGAATGATAAAGACTAAAGACGTGAATGAAGGAAAGAAGGGAGAGAGGTAGGAGGATGAAAGAAGAAAAACAGTCCATATTCTCCTGTGAGCCAAAAGCTAATTAATCAAATCATTCACATTCACATGGATACTATGAGGAAGTACAGGAACAAATAGGGATGGGAACTGGTTAGCATGGGACATTTAGGTTGAGTCCTGAAGGATAAATAGGAGGTGATTCAGGTGAAACTGGGCTGTTAGGGAGTAGCCAGGACCTACTATGTTTTCTAACACAGATTAATAATTTAGGATTTATCAATAGCATATTTATATTTTTGAACTATAAATATAATGTAAATATATTATATAACTATAATATAAAATATAAATATATTTTTCTTTGCCTTCAGTATTAAAACAGACTTAAGGAAGCCAAATGTGGATTTTTTTTTTTTTTTTTTTTTTTTTTTTTTGTCTGAAGGGCCCCAAAAGGGGAGAATTTGCTAGGATGAGAGAGAGAACTGTTGTTTTCTAGTAGGAGAAGCTCTTTGGCAAAAGCTGTGACTTCTCTTGGAGGGACACAACAGCAGACTTTTCATAAGGGATCCCTAGGAATAACCACCCAGACTTGTATCTCTGCCCACCATCCAATCACTTATTGATGTCATCTTGCCTGAACCCAATAAGAAGACAAAGGACAGGAGGATTCTGTTATTGAGTGTCTATAGGGGTCAGCCTTCTGGGCCCAGAGTAGGTAGGAAAAGCAAAATATCCAGCACAGTTATAAATTAGTCATCTTGAAAGAGATTAGTCCTCTTGGATGAATTGATCTAAGACTTTTGGACATACCATAACTGAACCAATGTGAGTTCACTCCTTGGTCAGCCACAGATAGAATCTATACCAAATGGAGTTGTTGCGCAAAGTATACTTTATTTGCAGCAAATAAAGAGATCACAGAAATAACTTCCAAAACCATGACTCCCTGAGCAAGAGTGAATGTTTGTGTTTGTGTTTGCGTTTGTTTTGTTTCATTTGTTTTAGGGTTAGGATGAATATTTGGAGAGGGAAGTGTTGTCATCCTATGTAGATGCAGGCATACGGACACATGTGCACTTGAAGAAAACATGCCTACACATACATTGTATGTTATGTAAATGAAGCTAGTGCTCCTCCTTGGGCAGATATTTTAGTATTATAATGAGGTAGAGATAACTGGTTGGTTAACTCGTCACTCCATGTCTATCTGTGCCAGTGTTTTTCCAGAGTTAAGCCCAAACTGGTCTGCGTGGTCTTGGGCTAGCTGCAACTCTGTCTGAGAAATCTTTGTCATTATTGCTTGAGGGCTAGTTTGATTTCCATCATGGGATACTTTGTCCCTCCAGTCTTTTGCTGTAGTTGAGAGACAAGCTGGAAGGAAGAGCTTAAGGAAAATTATGGGACAAAGGTCAGTGAGTACAAGCAGGTGAGCAAGAAAGGTTAGGTCTTAGGATCTAGCTGGTGACAGTGCTACTGTAAAACCTACAGAGGCTAGATCCTACTAAAACTTTTTTTCTTCTTTTTAACTGACCTATTTGCTTATGTAGGTATTCTACTCTTTCTGTTGATAATAAGAATTGAATATTGTTTCTGCCTTTTTACCTAACAAAATTGAGTAACTTTTCATTATTAAAGGATATTTCCCAGTGCTAATAGAGTGATTCTCTCTTTGCTCTCTCTAATAGTTTGCCACCCTTAGTAGTAGCCTTTAAAACATTATAGGATCACACACTATTGAGGTCTATGCAAACGACTACTTTTTCTCAGGGATTTATTTTTCTAAAGGAAACACCCTTCCCTGACCAAATGAACCCCCACACATCCTGGCCCCCAACAGAGGCCTGGAATTTTTCTAGAACTTTCAATCATTTGTTTTCATGCACTCCCTTCAATTGTAAAAACAGGGTGTTTGATCAGTTAAATGATCAATGAGGTTCCCTGAGATGTTACAGTTTTGTGGCTCTGTTTCCTGGAAGATCATCTAATTGAAAGTCAGTGTTTGTTGCAGTGAACATTTAAGGACATCATCTTCAGAAAAGCAGCCCATTTTAACTTCACTTCACAGAGTGATGCGATCTTGTTGAATTTCTAATTGCAAAGCAACTGCATGTGGTCTGTAGGTCAACTTCTAATAGCACAAGTATATTTTGGTTGATAGAATTGTAACCACACTGTTATCAAAGTGGTTCCAAGAATCCTAGAGAATTGCATCTTTGGAAAAAAAAAAAAAAAGCTATTAATGATGCTAGAGAACTTCAGGAGATTGCCTTCCCAAATATTAATTTTTCTATATTATTCCTACTCTTATTATAGTGTTACACCCAATTAAAGCATCAAGCACTTAACCTATACTTGTGAAAAAAGCAGTTTATGATGGGTGTAATCATATTCCCATAGGTCCAATTATCTCAGTTGGCTCCCAATTAATCCGTGGAGTTGTTAGGGACTCCTTTTAATTAGATCTCTTCCTTTTAAAGAACAGTCTTTTTTTTTTTCATATTTCACTTTATTATTTCCTTTACTGGAACCCTGCAGGGTGGGGATACTACTTTGAAATGTAGTTGTTTGTTTGATAACTAGTTGAGATTTAATAAAGATGATATTTTTAACCAGAGTCTTTCTGAGTAGAGATATAAATGCAAGTCCTTCTCTATGAAAATTAAATGCAAATATGTACAAAGTGAGATGAGGCTTTTCTTGTATATTTTAAGTTTAACATTTTTCTTATTAAATCCCATTGATGTTTTGCATTATCTTCCTGAATGTGAAAATTGGCATAGAATTAACTGGCATTTTTTTATACTATCTGATCTACCTGTTAACTTTATTACCTTTAAGGACATTAATTTATGTTTTAAATTAAGATATAATAAAGTGAGCTCTAGAAGGAAGACATTTGATCCACACTGACATTTTGCCTGTTAAATCTCCTCTAGGCCATAGATAAAATACGAAGGATAAAAGGTTGCTTTGTCAGCAAGGGGTTTCTTTTATATTTGCTTTCTGGTAGCTGGTATACGCTTGCTTTCTTTTTAGAGTTCATCAAGAAAACTCTTTGAAATTGTAGATTAAAATCTAAAATTGTGTCATTCTTGTCCAACTTTCTAAGCTGTTAAAAATATTGTTTTATATATGAGTAAAACCTTCTCATTAAATCCAGAATTGATACAACTTTATAAGAGTACGATTCCCTTTGTCATATCCCGCATACCCTATTCACTGGCATAGACTGCATTTCCCTGGTGGGAAGGAAAGTAAACCATTTCATCTTTAAATTTATTGACATTACATGAATTTAGGAAGTTAGCCTTTATGAGGACTGAATTACCTAGAAACTTTTTTATATATACTCAACATAATATAAATAAGTATAAATTTAAACTTTTATTTGGAAGATCTGGCTAACCACATGAGATATAAATTTAGTCCAGTTTCCTTTATTATTTATGCCTTAGATTGTGTCTACTATGGCCATCAGGGAAAAATTGAAACATTTAATTGGGAGCCCATATTTATCTGGGATGTCAATGAACAAGGAAAGCCACAAATAAACAAAAAACACTCAAAGATATACTATTTGTAGTAAAATAAATCTTTATTGACTGGGAACTTTTAGAATGATAAACTAAGACCTTGACTCCAGAATTTTCTCACTTCTAGTCTTTTCCACTGATGAGTTGGTTTTTTCAACCCACATATTTCTTCCTTGTAGCAACTATCAGACTTTGTTGCTATTATTACTTTTCAAGTCTTTCCACTCTGCTAGATTAAGTAAATGTAGGACCCAGCCTTAGGAATCTCTGCAGTGGCAGAGATTTTTGTATTGCCTGGAGTATTCACAGGACTTTCAATAAATGTTTATGGTAGGAAGGGAGAAGAAGAAGAAGGATCGCTTTAAATATCCATGTGGTGGGCCTGTTCTATAGACAAGATGGATGACTACACACATTCTTTTAGTACTTAAGGAATAGACACCCAGCACAGTTCAATAGAATTCTCCTCACCCTGCATCCCACCTTTGGCTGTCAGGCTTGGTCAACATGATTAACTCTTTCTCTGAAAGGGACCTGCTGTGTACTGTTAATAGAAGTTCTAAAGGATCAATGAATATATTGCTATTGGGGTGGGTGTCAATTTTAGTCTCCATTTGGCATGAACTAACAAAAATGTATATACACCAGAGTCTCCAGGTGTTAAATGAAAATGAAGAATACTTGGACAAACATTAAATCGGGAACAATTCAGATTATTTTGACTCACAATTTTTCTCAGGTGGGAAATGGAAAGGGAAGTAAATTGCCAGACTATCATTTAGTGGAGTAAGAATTCCAATGGTGGGATCTTTAAAGGAATTAGGCTAAGATTGCCTTAAAGTTAATGTATCTACACTTTGCAGATAAAACCTCCCCTTTGGTCTTACAGAAGATTTTTTTCCCCAGCACAGTGCCTGGAAGTTACTGCTAATGTGTGTTTCCGTGACTCCTTTTCCTTGCCTGCTTTGTCAGCTATACCCACTTTAGATGGGCACAATTTTTCTTTACGTATGTTTTTACTTCAGTTATGATTTTAGACTCTAGATCAAACCTGGGATTCAGTTTATATAAAGAGATTTTAAGTATCTCCATTCAGACCATTAGATGTTGATTACATGGTTTAACTTGTTTGAAATCAGTGTTACTTCACTTTTTGTGTGTAGAGAACCCTACTGTAGCTTCAAGTGACAAGTACATTAGATGTTCAAAAAGCTTATTGAAAGAAACCACTATGTGGTACTCTAATACCATGTTACAATAGCTGGTGTCAGTGGTGAGACATATTTATTGTGGAAGCTAAAATCTCAATTTGCATTTGGGCTTGCTGTTTTACATAGTAATCTTCAGTCATCTAGCACCATTGATCACTGAATTATCCCAATAATTAGCTTTTGCAAATACATGGGATTTAGAATGTTAGAATATTTAATGCTGTCAAGACCAACCAGAACTATTTTTAGTATTCTCCCTCTCCTCCTTCCCTTTCTCCTCTCCTCTTCCCCCTTCTCCTTTCCCTCCCCAACTCTTTTTCTCCTCCTCTCCTCTTTTGTCCCTCTGTCTCTAATTCCTTCTCTTTCTTATTCTCATTCTTTGTTTTCTTCTTATTCTTTTCCTCTCTGACATACAAAATGCTTTTCTAGGTCAGATCTGTAGATTCCCGCTGTGCTATTCCTCATTAGAATCATCTGTACAAATCCAAAAATGTCTGTAGGGATTGTGTTTTGATATTCTTGGATTGTATTACTTTTCTTTTTAATGTCCAGTTACATTCGGAAATGATTATGTCCTGTATTTGTGCATCAAGTCTCCGAGAGAGCTCTTTGGCACCTCCCTTTCCTAAGCAATAGCCTCTTCTATGGGCCATGGGCTGGTGGATCTCTCTTGCTTACTGAGTCTCAACAGCTGCCAATACTGATTGCTGCCATCTGTCCCTGTCACAATCTCCAAAGTCCCTTCTAGAGCGGCTGCCACTTGTATGTCCCCATACTTTTCTTAATTCCACTTTTCTTCTCTTTTCTCCCCTCTCTCTGTGGTGGTGAGTTATGTCTCTTGTGCCATTACAACCTGAAAAGTAGTCCCAGTTTATGTCAAGCAAATAAAATTACTGTTATTTTGGGATGCCTGGGTGGTTCAGTTGGTTAAGCGGCTGCCTTCAGCTCAGGTCATGATCCCAGCATCCTGGGATCGAGTCCCACATCGGGCTTCTTGCTTGGCAGGGAGCCTGCTTCTCCCTCTGCCTCTGCCTGCCACTCTGTCTGCCTGTGCTCTCTCTCTCTCTCTCTCTAACAAATAAATAAATAAAATCTTTTAAAAAATTACTGTTATTTTATACTATGCATGAATTAGGCCATTACAGTACATGCGGTGTGATCATTAGGGTCTTAATTCATTGTTGCTGCTAAGGGGCTGGGCTTTTTTTGGATTTAACACCAAAGGATGCTGGCAGACTCTTCTCAAAGTAATGGAAATTAAATTGTAATTGTTATTAGACAAGTTACACGACCATCATTACCTAATATTTGTGGGTGGAATACTCTGTACCAAGCCCAGTTCTATGTAATTCACAGCCATGATTTGTTAGGAGATTTCTTGTCACTTTCTTCAAACTATTTAACCTTTAGCTTAATAGATGTGTAACTTAATGATCTATGGTTATTTCAAGGTCTGGAATTGGAACATCTCATATAATCTGTAGAGAAAGTTTTACATGCAAATGCTAAGGGCTGTAACCCAAAGGAATTTAAATAAGTTAAGTCCTTTCTGAGTTATAGGCTTCTTGTTGCCTGGGTCATATCTTTTAATTGACCTTGAATTTGTTTAATTTAAGTAAAATCTTCTCTAAAATAAAGACAGAGTGAGATTCAAGGCTTTTTGTTTGTTTTGGTGCATGTTTGTATGTGTGTACAATTGAATATTGTGTTATTATTTTTACTATATGGACCTTCTCCATATTCCACCTCTTAAGAAATATAATATAAAAAAGCCCTACCTATAATTGCCTAGTTTTACCTATCAGAGAGAATACATTCTTCCTACCTACCATAGAATAAATGAGTTCTAGGTTGGACAAACTTAACATGGGACTCCATGGAAACGTGGACTGAGTCACTTGGTTGTCTTGCTCATGGCATCCCTGTGGGCAGCTTGACACTATCTCACCTCTCCTACTAAATGCTACACTTGTAATAAAGATGACTTTCCATCCCTCTTTACTTTGTGTGACAAAATAATTTTTTCCTCTCTTTTGGAAGTCTCTGGGTATCTCTAGGAAAATGGAGTGGGAGAGCGTCACGGGAGAGCTTTGGCTATATTTTAAATCTGGGATTAAAGTTCTGTTAGCCTTAGTGGAATCATCTTTATCTTAATCCAGCCTCATTGTCCTTTCTCTTGTGCTTACATACTTCAAACACTTGCTGCTAAATATTGCCTCTTATTTGGTTCTGGTTTTATCTTTCAATACAACTGCTACTTCGTTAATTATAGCTTGTTTTTGTTTGCCTATTGCCCTGTCTGAATTCTGTTTACTTTCTATTTTTATATGTATTTATTGTTTTCCTTTACTCATGTATATAGTTATAGATAAAATATATGTGCTACTTTATAAAATTTATATACACACACATAAAATATATACACAAAAAACTAAGTACTCTTGTAATTCTGGAAAATGACTTACTATACTTTTGTTTTAAATGCTGAACTCTGAACTTAAATGTGACTGGTTCATAGAGTTTTTTTATTAAATTTCTTTTTCAGTTCTCAAGAGTTCTATGCTAACAAATGCATATATTCCTATGGTATGGACCGATCCAGTGACTTACCATAATTAATCTTTCATAACATCAAATATATAAATTTTAAGATATGTACCCTAGAAGAAATCTGCTTACTTTGCATAGTCCTTGTCTTTAGTATCATGCCAATAACATAAATAATGTTGGATGTACTTAAGAGATAATTATTGACATTTTAAACTTCAAATCCATTTAATAATACATTAAGGAATTTTGACTAAGGAATTTTGAGCCATTTCAGTTCCTTAATAATAGAAAATTGGAAGACCTTTCTCTATAATCCATGTGATTAGAGTTTGGTAAAATCTTACTTTCTGTACTTCTTTACTCTTTCATCTACACAAAAACATTTTAGTTTAATTGATACTGAGATACTTGACACTAGCTGGTGCATATGAGGATGTTGAATAATTACTATTGGATATTTTATTTCCAGAGTAGTTAGATATTTTCCCTTTTATGGGTAGGATGAGGTAATATCTTCCTTCATATGTGATATATAAGTTAGACTCTGTAATTTATATGTTATTTTTGAGTTCTACTCCTGTATCCTGAAAGGTAAACTCTAGTTTATTTTTCATCATATCTAGGAATTTTTCATTCTAGGATTCCATTTTTTTTATGAGGACACATAGAAATTAATTGAGTGAATAAATGAATAAAACAACCAAATGATGATAATTTAACTAAACCTGCATTTTAACTTTCAGACTATATTGTAGTAGTTAAGTTGACTAAGCCTTTAGGAAGGGCCCCCAAATAATTCAGTGACTTAACGACTACAAAAAATAAGAATAAAGTAAAACAAAAAAAATATTTTCATGGTTTAAGTTAGCTATTCCAGTCAATGAATGGTTGTATTCTATGAAGTCATTGAGAGACCCAAGCTAAGGGCAGCTGTGTCATCTTTAACTCGTACTCTCCAAAGTCATTCTAGAAAAGGGGGAGGAAGAAAAGCACTGAGGATCTAACATGCAAGTTCATCCAGAAATCAACCATATGACTCTACCTAGCTGTGGGGATTGCTGGAAAATACACTCTCTCGGTGGTCAACAACTCCCATCTACATACAACTCTATTATTATAAAATAAATAAAGAACAAAATCTGGTGTAAATTTACCAATATCTAATAATCCCCTTGACACATAAAAATATTTTTTAAAAGATTATAAAGTTCAGAAAGAAATCTCAGAAACTTGGGAATTAGAATTCCCATTCCTATGATATGCAGCCTTAGATTCATACTGGTATTGCATCAAAGATTATTCTATGAAAGATGTTGTTGATCTCACTGATATAAATATCAGAGATGATTGATCTTTTTGCCAGTATCTCCTTGTTATCTTTAATAATGTATAGTCGTGAATCATCTAATACAATTCCTGAAACTATTTACATATTCAGACTTTATAGCCTCATATGATAATCAGTTTAATGAGTAAACTTGTGGTTTACAAAACATCCATTTATCTTAATCTTACCTTATTCAAGATTATTTGATTTTTCATTGTTCTGATATGCTAGGATTTATGGTAAATATATTCATATTCACCTTATATACCTTATAATTTTAAAAATATGTTTATTTGGAATGTACAACTTTTTTTTTCTTAAACACCAAAATATACTGTTTTATCCATGATAACCATTTAATTATGAGTCTGTAGATCTAAATCTCATTTTAGACTTATAAAGAGCAGCCATGTCTTCCCTCCCCTAAGTAATGTATGTTGACTCTGGACCTTCTGCAGGTCCATGGTACCAAGATATGACCATACTTACCAGGCACTTGTTATTATTAAGGCACCTTATTGAGAGCCCTAAGGGATGCAAAAGTTTTTGACATGTACATGGAGCCACTTAAGGACAGAGGCCTCATGGTCCATAGCAATCAGGACACATGATCTAGGATTCAAAGTACACTCTGGAGAAATCCTCTGTAGTTGTCTATTTCTTATTCATTGGAGTTTTCTTCTTGTAATCTTCTGCTGTTTTGTTCATCCTTGTTTTCCTGGACAACGTTTCAAAATCCAGGACATATATTTCTTATTTCCTTAATTTTATGGGATTCCTCTGTCTCCATTCCGTAACACCTTAGGCTCCCAATTTCAGTTACTTTTATGTTTTGGGGGTTTTTTTGGAGGAGGATATAGTTACTATGTATTTTAGAAAACCAAAATTGCTTTTTTCACATTAAAGAAAGTTAGGCAAGAGGGATTTGCAATGTAGTGTACAATATTTTGTGAAAAAAAGTTCTTTATTCTACAAGTGTTACATAACACAGTTAAAAGATGATGAGTTTTAATGCTAAAAAATACTCAATTTTTATTTCTAGTTCCAATACTTTATTTCTGCATTGAATGCATTCCTATGATATGTCAGTCAGACAATTGTTAACATAACACAGATATGTAAAAATCATACATTACTGGTACATGGACTTAGTGAAATTTTATCTTTTATAATAAGTCAAGGAGATTTTAACAGTGGGTAGTTTTTAAACTTATTTACTTGTTTTGTTTTTATTGTCTTCTTTTTATTATTGTTATTTAATGTCTTGACATGAAAAAAACTTCAGTTTATATATTACAAACCTTGCTCACTTCCTTCACGGAACACTTTTCTTTGAAGTCATTGGGAGATCCAACCAGGAATAGGAGAGAGAAGAATCATGCCAGGGGCCAAAATGCTGTTTCTTTTCATGTATCTATAAAATGAAATAAAATATGTCTGATGAATTGCCAGTCGATTTGCTCTGCTTCAAAACTTGCAAGGTACCTATGTTACTATGAAATATAGATGGCAAGGAAAACTGGAGTGACTGAGAGCGAGTGAACATGTTAGAAGGTGTGGTGAGGAACTTTGTAGAAAATACAAAGTAGAAGGATTAGAATGGCTGGGTCTATTGTTAGCTGTTTATTGTGTGCTACTGTTTCACACAGCCTGAAAGTGCCCTCTGTGTGTGTGATTTTTCATGCCTTAGGAATCCATTCTCATGGATATATCTCACTAAGTCTTAAACAGATGCTATGCATAATGTTTATAGATATAAGTAAAACATATCATCCGGCTTCAAAAAGTTTTAAATATTAGTATGATATGCTTCCCCTTTCTAATGTTGAATGATTGTAGCTATGCTTATTTCTTTTTATATTTACTTGGAAATTTTATTTTTAAGCCTCCTTGTGTCTATCTTAGGCAAAATCTATTTAGATTAAAAAATTCAACTCAAGATACATGTTTTATTTTATTTATTTATTTATTTTTAATTTTTTTTTTAAATTTATTTGTCAGAGAGAGAGGGAGAGAGAGAGCGAGCACAGGCAGAGTGGCAGGCAGAGGCAGAGGGAGAAGCAGGCTCCCTGCCTGCCGAGCAAGGAGCCCGATGTGGGACTTGATCCCAGGACGCTGGGATCATGACCTGAGCCACCAAGGCGTCCCAAGATACATGTTTTAATTTAATGGATTAATTTAGTTGATTATATTCGTCATATTTTGTTAGAGTAGTTAAGTTTTCATTTGACATTCTAATTTATGCTCTTATGATTTATTTTTTTTTTGTTTTTTTTTTTGTACAAAAGTGGATGGAGGCATGGCTTTGTTTTGTCACAAAAGCCAAGGCAGCGTCAGTGACGTGAAGGTGTAGAGAGAAACAGAGTAGTACTTAAGAGTTTCCGCCTCTTTCAAAGAAGGAGATGCCTTCTCTTCCCTGCCAAACCTTGAATTGGCAGTAAGAGGGCAGTAGCCCTCCTCTGTTCCCCTACTTCCAGCTTGGGAATTGTATCCCAAGATACAATTGTGTCAGGAAGTTCTCACTGTAACTGCAGGAACACAGTTCCCCCACCATATGTGCACACGCACATCAGTATGAAAGTGTGCCCTGCATTTAAAAAGCTCTCTCTCTCTCTCTCTTTTCCCTCTCTCTCTCTAAGAGAACGGGGGTCCGGTGTGGGAGACTCACTTGACTGCAAACGGAATGTGCTTTAGGACTGCGAAAAAGAAATAGGCAGTATTTTTTCTCAGTGCCTGGCTGGTAAATGGCTCTCTTAACCGCAAGATGAGCAAGCCTCCCCACTTCTCTTCTAAAACCTTTGTTAGGCAGATGTCAACCCCAATGACAGGACACAGAAGAGGCCTCGGTGAGGATGACTGTCCCTGGGGAGAAGGGGTCCAAGAGCACCTCGTTCCCAAGTCCCAAACAACCAGGCTCGGCCACTCGCCTTTGACAAAATCTGAAGGCAGAGAGAGTAGTGGTGGTGAAACAAGAAAGGAATTTATTTCAACGAGGCCCATACTGGGAAAACAGGGGACTAGTGTTCTAAAAGCTGTCTCCAAAGTGCTGAAAATAGTTCCTGATTTATATTAGGACAATGTGGGGCAAAGGTTGGTGGGTGCATGCAGATGGGCGGTAAAGATCAGGTTGATCATTGTCTTGGGGTCCATCATGCGAGGTCTTTATTGCTCGAGGTGGTAGTTACAGTTCCCATCATAGGATATTTTGCCTTCTGGGTCTTTTGCCTGAGTTAAATGATAAACTGGAAAGGAGAACTTAATCAGTTAGAAAGCGCAGACTGAGGTTAAAATGGAGGAAGGAGTTGAAGTCCTCTTCCATGATTGCTTTCACCCTGGCTCCATGAGGCTAGAAGTTGGGGCCCACCCACAGGTAGTGCCCTGCTTTTGGAGGTTGTGAGGAAAAATACCTCAGCTGTACCAGAACCCAGAAGTTGTTGGCGAATGCAGGGCTGAAGAATAAGGGGGGGCAGGATAGTGACATCCTTTGCCTTCCTAAACTACACACACACACACACACACACACACACACACGCATGTTCTGTTGTTAAGGCACTGAGGGATCTCAGTGATGTGGTGGGACTCTGCTGCTCCCCCAGAGTACCAAGACCTGAGTGGTTGTGTCTATCCCCACCCTGGGGTAAGAGGCAAAGTTTGCTCGGAGAGGCCGAATAGCCACAGATAAAACAATCCCAAATGAGGACAGAAGAGGAGCCCATGTGAGAGATTCACTCCTGTTCATCATAGTTTTCTAATATGTCATCTATTTAAAATGTCGCTTGAGTAATTTTTTGACTTATTTTCTTTTGCATCCCTGATCGATGTTTTAGGAAGTTGATGAATTAGTTTCAGGACTGGCTCCATGACTTTGGCCTGCAGAAGGGTCCTGCCCTTGTTTTAATGTTCTACTGTTGCCATCTTGGAATTCTTGATAGTTTTGAACAAAAGGCCTCACATTTTGCACTGGGTTCTACAAATGATGCATCCAATCCTGATTTATTTTACCAGTAACAATATTAACTAAATTAGTTTTAGAGGTATCTCTTATTTCTCTGTCTACTTCCACACGTCATCATCAAGTGTTATCTATTACATCTTTTCTTTACCCCGTAAATCCACTTTTCTTCATTTCTGTTGCCACTTCCTTATTTCAGGATAAGAAAGTTTCTCACCTGGACCATTGTAGTAATGGCAGGATCTTTCTGTTTTGTTTATAATTCAGCCTTCACACGTCTATAAGAGCTATCATCTTAAGGCAAAGATATCAGCCAGATTGCCACTTATTTAGGAGTTCGTTACTACCCACAACAAACTGCTTTTTGTACAATTATTTTTCTACTCTACATATGTTTCTGGAATGTATTTTGTATTTAGTGGTAATTTAGTGATTTGGTAGTTTGACAGTTTCTTCTATTAAAGAATTTTCATCATTCTCTTCTTATTTAACAGTAACAGTGTTTTTCCTCTGCATCTCAGATTATATGATACCATTTTTTAAAAGATTTATTTACTTATTTTAGGGAGAGGGAGAGCATGAGCAGGGGGAGGGGTGGAGGGAGAGGGAAAGAGAGAATCTTCAAGCAGACTCCCCACTGAGCATGAAGCCTGACCCAGGGCTCAATCCCTGGACCCTGAGACTGTGACCTGAGCCCAAATCGAGAGTCAGCCACTTAACCAGCTGAGCCACTCGGGCCCCCCATGATACCTGCTTATTAAGAGTCATTCAGTATCTTACTTCTGATTGTGTGTGTGTGTGTGTGTGTGTGTGTCCAACAGAGAGAGAGAGATTGACCAAAACTTTCTCTTTGTACCTACACTATTTTTGTGCTTATTCTTGCAGAGGTCTTCTGTTACAGAATCTAGAGCTAATATAAAAGAGATGGTCAATGTCAGGTCTCTGATTATGAAGTAGATTTTGTCTTCTGGTTCACTCTACTCCTGAAGGAAAGCTTAAACCAGAGGGTTAAACCAGAGGGGTAGGTGTTCAACTTCTAGTACAGACATTTACCCTGATTTTAGTAACTGTGCGTTTTCATTTTGAAATATTCTGGGCTCCTTCTAAAATCTGGTTTGAGCTACTGGTAGGAATAGTTCTTGTGGTTAAGGTAATGGATTTTGGAATTAAGTTGAATTCCAATTATACCAACCTTTCTTAATATGATTATATCTTCCGTTTCTAAACTGTGGTTTTCTCATGTGAAAAATAAAATTGTAGTGCTTATGTCATAGCATTGTTCTGAGGATAAAAAGAGGCAATTGCCTGTCAACAATCACAAATGATTGTCGTTTGTCATGTAATATTTGTTGTTATTGCTCCTGGGGTGGGTGCAAGAAGGTGCAGAAGGATTTTGATCATCCTATCCTTTAACTCTTGATACTGGCAGAGTTTAAAATGGGTTCAGCCGCAGTTACCTATTACAGATATTGCTGGAATGTTCCTCCTACACACATCATATTATTGGTGGAAATGACATTTAAAAAGATAAAATTCTTGGGGCACCTGGGTGGTTCAGTGGGTTAAGGCCTCTGCCTTCTGCTCAGGTCATGGTCTCAGGGTCCTGGGATCGAGCCCCACATCGGGCTCTCTGCTCAGCAGGGAACCTGCTTCCTCCTCTCTCTCTGCCTGCCTCTCCGCCTACTTGTGATCTATGTTTGTCAAATAAATAAATAAAATCTTAAAAAGAAAACCATTTAAAAAAAAAGATAAAATTCTTTGTGCTAGTAAAGAGTCAGTAATCTAGATGAGTGATTCATATATCTGTATTTGCATGTGTATCTTTCACAAATATTATGTTTTGATAATGGTGACTC